>DF361608.1:36682-50259 GCA_000787875.1 Solanum virginianum
GTTCTGAGTTCTTCCAAGCTAAGATTCATGCTAGAATGGTACATTCATATATCGTGGGATTCATGTTCATTATCCATGTTCTTTTTAGGTACCTGGGCAATTAATTGGTGTGAAAGAATCCAAGAGAAGATTCTGAGCAGCTGTTTCAGTTGTTTGGAAAGGAAACTGATTCCTTTCATACTGAAACTCTTTGCATTTGTTCGTGGTCTGTCCTTTGAGTACTGGAGGAAACAGACAAATGTTTTCCCGACTAATGCATTGGAAGAACGGCAAGAGAGCAGTTCATCCATAAATGATGAAGCAGTTCAAAGAGCAGGGGAGATCCATCCATGCATGCAGCGTCTCCATAAATTGGAAAATTTATTGGAAGAAATAAACAAAAAGCCTGCTGAGATCCCAGCAGAGAAGGACCGAATGCTTCATCAATCACTTAACAGGATTAAGTCTGTAGAGGTTGATCTAGAAAAAACAAAAAGGGTAAGGCTCATCAGTGTGGCTTGTAAAACCTTTTTCACAAAAAATATCTCATTACAAAAAAAGGTTAGTAAAAGTTTGAGCTTGGCAGTGTTCTCTTATTATGTTTTACATGTTTTATAGGTATTGCATGCGACAGTGTTGAAGCAACTTGAAATTGCAGAGTTATTGGAAAACCTAAAAGAGTCGAGCTTTCATGTAAGCATCACATAACAATATGAACATATTGTTGGTCATCATTATCTTGTCTGCTCTACAGTCAATCACTATATGCGAGCTTAGCTGATTTGTTGTCCCTGTGATGTGATAGTATTTGCATATATCTTGATATAGTTTGTGTTTATCTGTCTGATATTTTGTTTTATTTTATTGTTCTTCCCATGTTTGGCAAAAAGGCTAGGGGTGTGGTTGTCATGTGATCCATTTGGAAAACTAAAAAATGAAGGCAATTCATTATGTTGGCTTCTTATTGTTATGGTTGTCTATTATCATGCTTGAACATCCTTCCTGCTGCAAAGGCCTGGGAAGTAGATGGGAGTCTGAGAGTGTTTGCTGCGGGTAACATTGCCATCATGGTGGAAATGGGAAAAGAGGAAAGAAGCAGGTGAGACGAGGCGGTGAAGTTCTGATGAAATGGTATTTCATGGAGCTCATCTGATAATCACTATTGATCTACTACTGAGATGGTGATTGAAAGATGAGTTTGTACAAGGCCAGAAACATGGCCTCATTTACCAGTATATTAGTTCAATGTGTGTGAGATACGCTTGAGCTACTTGCAAGACATTCATTATAAATCCTGAATCTTTTATTTAGTACAATCACGTTTAAGGGACACTGGTAAGACACATTTTCGAGTCATAACAAAATGTGAAAGCTAAATGGTTGGTGTTATTTCTAATATGACTCGTATCGATACATGACATGCCACATTTCCTTTGCTCTTGCAACTTATATGATCTTTCTTTCTGAAAGTATATGGTTTCAATTAATCCTTCACGGACAAAAGTCTGAGATCTGCTGATGTTTGTTGCAGAGGAGAAGGCTGTTATGTTGAATACTGAAGGACTGGAGATTCGAGTACCTGACAACGCGATGAGAAGTTTTTAACTGCTAACTATGCTGCAAATGGAGATGTTAGCTTATGCACCTCCAGCAGTGGTGACAAAGTTTTCCTTTTTTTTTGTTGTACAATGTCTTTTACAGAACTTGCAGTTATGGTGTACTGCAAGATGATGTTGATTATACTCTACTGTTAAAACATCTTAAAGGAAAAGCTTAAAAGAAAGCCTTTTGAAGGTTTAGAGGCATATTTGTACCATCTTAGCCTTTATTGATTTATCGCTTTTGGGGCTTGATATTTTTTTGATGAGAATTTTTCAAAAATAGCCTCTCTATCTCTCTGAAGTAGTGGCAAAGTATGCGTTTTTACCCTTCTTATATCTTACTTGTGGAATTTCATTAGTTATATTATTGTTGTGTATTAATTTATCGACGTTGGGTTAGTGGTCTTAACGGTTCAAAAGAAAAGTGTCATCGCTGATAAGCGTTCCTAGAGAACATCAGTCGCAGTCAAAGGAAAACTTCCAGTGGATGTCTGTTGTTTTTTTGTTCTCTAATTCCACTTGCACAGCTCATAAAAAATTAATTTCCTGCTAATTAATTATTTAAGGGAAGAGGCCTACACGTTGTCAGTCAAATTCTGTGTGATATGGAGGCAATAAAAAAGTCAAATCACCATTTTCATTTTGCATTATGTATCCTTAAGAGTAATTATGAGAGAAATTTTTGCGCCACTTAAAAATATTTTAATTATACTTCATAGCAATAATTTAGATAATTACATTTCGTAACTACAGTTATAACAACATTTGTATATATTTGTATAATTCGCTATACAATTTGTGATATTTGTATATTTCACCATATAATTTGATTTGCGCACAACTTTTGTATAATCACGCGAATTATACAAAATTCAAACTGTTGTTATAGCTACATGTTTGTCGCAAGTCGTAATTAATTCAAATTAGAACTATATTAACTAATTAACTAATATATATTTGCTTATCTGCATAATTTTTTTAAAATATTATTGTTATTATTTTTATACGAGAATTGAAAACCTAGGAAAAGACAAAGTAAAAAGAAAGAGGAGGACGATGTCAAAATCCGATGCTATTTTTCAGTGTCGAATCTTTCCCTTTAATAATTTCAAGCTAATTATGGGATTGGCATTAAACATAAGGATAACTAAAATTTGTACACATTGATTAAGATAACATGTAACAACTCCCTTGATCACACACTTCTTAATAAATAACTAATCCAACTACTCTCTTAAAAAATATATTTACTCAAAATTCTAACTCGATCTTTAAATTTTATCAAAAATAAAATTTAAATTTTTGACCTTGTATATCCAATAATAACTTAAATAATAATAAGACGTCTATTATCTCAACGATAACACGGCCATAAAAAAGCCAATTTCCGCGTGGAACGGCGCTAGCTGTAGTGATGTACCCACTCCAATTTTTTTTTTTTGATTTTCTGTCATTATCATAAACCAAAATATAAATGAATATAAATATTTCCAGAACAAAAACTTGCTGTAAACAATTAGCTGGCAAGAACAAGCTAACTTTTGTTAAAAGGGAAAGAGAGTAGATAGATCTCTTTCTATTGCTGTTTCTGTTTCTAAGTTTCTCTTAAAGATCAGTTTTTTCTGGGTCTTTCTTGAAACTTTCTGCAAAGAACTCATCTTTTCACTTTTATATTTTGAGGGTTTAGCTCATTTTGCAACTATGGAGTGGAGGCATTGTTTTTTTGGTACTTTTCTATTGTTTTCTTGCTCCATTTTAGCTGGTGTTTCAGCTTCAGCTTCTTTATCAGGTTTGTATTTTTTGTACTTAATTTTTTAAAAAATTGGTTTCTGCTGGTGAATGCTCTTACCTATTTTATTATACAGATGGGATTTTTGTTAATCAAGCTTTAACTGGGAGGAATCTACTTCAGGCCAAGAAACGTAAGCTCTTGATCATCATTATTGCTTTCCTTTGGTGGTCTTAGGAGCTAGATTTGTGGATATTTTGTACTATCTAATTAGTTTGACTTGAGATCCATGAAGTGAGGCTTGTTCTTCAGCTGTAATTATTGTTGAAATTGAAACTGAATTTGTGAAATAGCTCTTGGGTGTTCTGGTATTTCAGCTTATTTTCTTCTTTTTATGTTTTCTGGGACCTGGATGTGTCATTTTCCCTTATGTTTGAGCTGAAGTGAGAGGAACCCTTTTGTAGTTGAAGATGGACTATGCTCTTTTTGGTCCATCTCTATGCATTTGTATTATTCTTGTTTTTCATTAATTTTCGAGTTCGTGTTGTTCTTTTAGCCTCGGGTATCTTATTGTCTTGTCATTGTTGCTACTGCCTCTTTTTGATCGTTTCTTTGAGCTGAGGGTCTATCCAAAAACAGCTCTATTCCTTCTCATGGTACGGATAGGTGTACTTCTGTGCACACTGTACTTTAGGATTGTGAAAGTTCAATATGAGCAATGTGTGACATTTCCATATAATTTTGTAGTTGATATCATGTTATAGTTCTGCTCAGTCGTTTTTAGTGCTCTGTGCAAAGTTCAATAAGCTGCAGGACGTGCTGCAATCTCCTGCATATTCTCGCTCTCTGATGTTCTGCATAGTACTGCATGGATTTGATAGAGATGTTTTTTCCAATTTGTTTTCTTGATATTGTGCCAGGAGTGTCGGTTTGATGATACTCAGCTACATACGAACCTATAGGATAGTGCTTGTGTTCAATGATACTCTGTTTTGCGAGCTGTGGATCTTCTTGTATGCTTCGTTCATCCACAGTGATGGAAAATGGAAAGGGAATAACATGCCAGATGGTATAAATGTGAAGTACATTATCTAGTGTTGAGGCTTAGGTGTGTATCCAACTGCCATATGGAAATGGCATCTAGGACTGCCTATATTTGAGTTGAAAGTAAGTAAAGACAGCTAATTAATAAGTATAATGTTTATGATGGTACTGGATTTTTCTTAGGCCAAAATAGCAAACTGTTAGAAGGTATAATAAGTTTTAAGAACGACTACAAACATGTCATGGTAGAAAATACCGTGGCAGTGGTGGAGGGAACTAAATTCGAAGCATCTGTCAGTCAAGATACAAATTTTGATGGCTAGAGGGAGAGAAGGAAGCCAGAAATTAACTTGATGAGTCAAATCAAGGCAAACATTGAAGATGGTAGTTTGTGCAATTTTGCTGATCTCTCACGATTCATGTATTGTCGGTTGTCGCATGTGTGGTTCAACTAAGTCATCCTTCCAGCTAGGACTTTCAGAGATCACTAACTTGTTGCTGACTTAAAAGCAATTTAATCTTGTTTTCCTCCATCAAGCAAGAAAATTCTACAAATTCGTTCACCAGGGGAATTTGATACCCTGGTTTGCTTGATAACTTGTTTATTGGCTATTGTGAGATGCACAGTGTTTGTATGTTTGTAACTCACTGATGATCACTTTACACAGTGACTAGGAAGATTCCTGTTTGCTTAATACTTTTACCTCAAGAGCTTGAAATGCTTGCTGAAGAATGTTTTGCTTCAATATTTATGCAGCTTGTCCGATCAGCTTTGAGTTTCAAAACTACACTGTCGTCACTAGCCAATGCAAAGGACCGCAATACCCAGCCAAACAATGTTGTGCTGCCCTTACACAGTTTGCCTGTCCCTATTCAGACTATGTGAATGATTTGACAACTGATTGTGCCTCTACCATGTTCAGCTACATTAATCTTCATGGGAAGTACCCACCCGGTCTTTTCGCCAGTGAGTGCAAAGGTGACAAAAAGGGGCTACCATGTCCTGACGAAGGACTATCCGACTCTGCCAATGCTAATAATAGTCAGATGAGCTGTAGACTATCACCAATCCTGATGATTGCAACAGCTCTTATGGGCTTTTTTTTGGTGCTCCTCTGAAGATCTCGTAAAGGTTTTGGCGTGGTTTCTGTATTCTTAATTGTCAAATATTGTTTGAACTCCTGATTTTATTCTACCACGTTACCACTGATCAACGATCAACAAGAAACTCATCTGAGCCTCCTCTTTGTAATTCCTTATATATTACAACAGCAGTTACTGGTAATACTTGTGTATTGAAAATGACTCCTTGGCAAAACCAGGGATCTGTTAAATATTCTTTCATTTTGTTGTATTTTCAGTATGGGTGTTCATAAATGCTTTTCTTTTCTTCTTCCTTCTCTCATTTCTTGTTCAAATCCCCGTAAACCGGGTCGATTAGCATGTGTTCTAGTTTTGATTATTGACATTTTCTGCTGCCAGGTAGCAGCTTGCCCAGCATGATGACATTCAGAGTATCTGCATCCCCATTAATATCTTTTGATAATGTGATAATGGGTGCCTGCTTTTGGGGCATGATACTTTTGAGCTGAGGGTCTGGAAACAACCTCTCTATCTCAGTGAGGTAGTGGTAAGGTTTGCGTACATTTTACTCTCCCCAGACCTCACTTGTGAAATTCCACTGGATATGTTGTTTTATAATATGATAATAGGTGTGTATGAATAGAGTAGGTGATAGATACCTACTTTATAAACCATCGTGTACGCATACCTTACTCCTACCTTGGATTATATTATATTTAGTTAAACTAGCATCCCTTGTATACAAATTATATTTCATATTTGCTATCATTTTGTTGGTTTGGATAATGCTTCTGTGGTTGAGGATACAAAAGCTAGCATTGGTGATTGGACAAAGATAACTTTCCTCAGCCAAGTATTCTATTCCTCTGGAAATGGAAAAGATAAACACAAGTGGAAAATTCTAAACAACAAATGGCTACTGCTTCAACAAGAGCCCCTGTACCAGTGCAACACTTCTCAGAATCGCAACGCGGAAAGAGGAATAAAATCTCCAGCAGTGTCCTGTTACTTCAGATGTGTCGCGAAAAGAAGGAAGTCAAGCAATTACATGGCCAACTGATTCTCAATGGATTAATTGGTCGTTTTCCAAATGCAGCAAAGCTAGTAGAGTCCTATGTTGGAGTTTCTGAAACTGATGATGCGTTGTTAGTCTTCAAGTCATCAATTCAGTCACCTGATACATTTGCTTATAATGTTATGATCAGAGGTTTGATTCTCAGCCAACGCCATATGGAGTCGATGTTTCTGTATGAACGACTACTAACAAATGGCCTTTCACCGGATAGCCATACATATACTTTTGTTCTCAAAGCATGTTGTCATTTGAAAGGTGTTTTTGAAGGTAAAACAGTACATGCACAAATAATCAAGAATGGAATAGAACCAAATACCCATATTTGTAGCTCTTTAATCTCAATGTACTCCTCTGCTGGTAATATGGTATCAGCAAAACAAGTTCTTGATGAATTCTCAGAACACAACAATGATATTTGCCCCTTTAATTCCATGATTACCGGTTATATGAATGAGGGTCTGGTAGAAGAGGCCATGGATATCTTCGATACAATGGGAAACAAGGATACAGCAAGTTGGAGCGCGATGTTATCAGGGTATGTTAAAAATGGCATGCATGAAAACGCGCTAGGCACATTTCAGGAAATGATGAGCTATAATGTTCCATTGAATGAATCTTCACTCGTGTGCACTCTATCAGCCTGTGGAGAGTTGGGGGCTTTGGATCAAGGAAGATGGATACACAAGTATATCATAAACAAGAGGGAAATTGTAATGAGTGTCAATATTGGGACTGCTTTAGTTGACATGTATGCTAAGTGTGGGTGCATTGAGTTTAGTTACCAGTTGTTCGAGAAAATGCCTCAGAGAGATGCTGTAACTTGGGGAGTGATCATTTCGAGTTTTGCGACACATGGACAAGCCAAGAAATGTTTTCAATTATTCGACGAGATGATTGAGTCGGGAGTTGAGCCTAATGGAGTCATATTTGTGGCTATCCTATCTGCTTGTTCTCATGCTGGGCTCGTCGAGAAGGGATGCCAGTATTTCAATCAAATGGTACATCAGTTCGGAATTAGACCATCCATTGAGCATTTTGGATGCATGGTGGATCTTCTTGGCCGTGCTGGGAGGCTTGCAGAAGCAGAACAGCTCATTCTATCGATGCCAGAAGAACCTAACTCGGTCATATTGGGTGCTCTGTTTAATGCTTGTAGAATCCATAACGATGTTGAAAGGGGTAGGCCCTTATTCAAGAAGCTAATCAATTTGGAACCATCACCTGATCGATACAAACTGGCAGCGTCTCTGTTTGCTAATAATGGAGAAGATTATGAGATGAGAAAGTTGCTCAAGGATAAAATTTCGGAAACTAGATGTGGCTTGAGCAATATTCAGGTGGATGGGGTTGATCATGAGTTCATGGTCAGTGATATCGCGAATGACAGAGCTCAAGATGTCTATGAAACATTAGGAGGATAGCAGATCAACAAAGCTGGGACAATCATTTGATGTCTGAGGCTTCTGTTAAGATTGTAAAATTCAATAAAAAATAAATTTCTGTTGCTGGCGAAGACTATACATCCAGACTGTTGAGTTTAAGCACAACAAAAAGAGCAAATGCAAATATTGCCAGCTCGCTTGATGCATCGACTGTGAAAAGACGTAGCTGAACAAAAAGATAGCTGCTGCTGATTGACCCTGACAAGTGATGCCAACAGAGTCAAGTACACTCTTCCAATGCTGCTAAACCCCACAGAGATGAAAGGACATCCTTTAAAGCAGAATAGAGCAGAGAGTGCACATGTTGCAGCAGAATGTAATCACAGTACCTGCAGGAAATATTAAAAGGATCACATGATTATAACATGCGATTAAGAACATAATCGTGGTTGCATGGATCAACACCCTAAATGGGCTGGATAGTACTTCAAAAGAAACACGACCTGATGTGAGAGATAAGTCATATAGCCGAAGCGTTCAGTGATACCAATAAGATTTCCTCATTGATATTTACACGACATCATTCAACTTCAGATCCAACAGGATATGAAGCAATTGAAAATCCAGTCAGTTCTATAAGTGTCTAACCAATGACGAGCAATTGTATCAGCACATAACCTGAACAAGGTGCTCCTTTAATATTGTCTATATGTCTAATATACAAATATTCGATCTATTTGGAACTACCTCAACAATCTAAGATTTCGTACATCATATGCTTGGCATATATGCACGACTGAATGATATTACATTAGTCTTTTACACATGATGTACTGATAGCCTAGTACTTGTAGCTTTAACAATGATCTAATAATTGATACAATAGTTGATCTTCAGCCATGAGACACAACAAAACCCTTGATCTTTGGCAATACCATCTGTAGTACCGCTGACATATTAATCACCACATAAACTGGCGTCTTGACCTCTGACGAAATTGCTTTTTCATCACACACCAGGAAGTGGGGAAGGTGCTCAACTGTAGTACACAGACAAAGAATTGTATCATAATCAGGTATATGATAAAAACTAGTTCAATGACGGTAAGAACAAAGTATTCAAAATCAAGTACAGGCCAATTGTCAGTTTGATGATAATTGCACTTTCCTACATCAACTCCCTCAAAAGAAGAGATAATAGGCAAATCAGATGTAGGGATTTTGTTTAAAAACAAAAAAACAACTAACCAAGAGGCAAGCGAAAGAATATACATTCATCACCTAAGCAGGTAGAGCGACTTCTACATTTTAAAATGCAAATTGAATATGGTTTCTACCAGAAGTAAGAAATATTAATTAATTTCTCAATTCAAGGCATCATGTCAAAGCCAAGTTTGTCAATAAGCATGAGTAAAACTATTTCATCAAATTATGTTCAGAAAGGGTAGCTTACATTGCCAATCAGCTTAGCCCCATACCAAGCAGAATCTACGCCATATGGGGGAGGAAGTACTCTGACTCCATTACTCATGCATGGGGAAAGAAGTTCGCACACTTCCTTCTCTAATCTTTCTGCAATAAAGTTCATCGTAGAAAAATCAGTAGTTTCCTTGAAGATTGAATTTCATCTTTATTTCGTCTGTTAACACTTCCCTAAATTAGAAGAACACGGACAAATGCATGATTCCATCAGCTACATTGTCTAGGGAAAAGGAGCATAAGTTGCAATTCACCTGCTAATCCAGGCAAACATGCAGTTCCCCCAGCCAAAACTACTGTTTTGTACCAGCTATCATCAACCATTAATTCAGCATCCTGGCAGTGCTCCATGCACAGTGCCACAGCATTCTGCAAACCCATAGCACGCCTGAAACAAGAAAACAGATCTACTAATTTTCCATACTACAGATCCTTGTTTTTTTTTGTTTGGCGGGGGGTGGGGGGTGCAATTGGATGGTGATGGGGGTGTAGATCAATTTTGTTTCACCATTTACCTCCATAAAAGCACCACTTTGTCTAAACAATATGAGCTAACAAATTGGCGTCATCAGTCAACCACATTAGAGTGTGTACTCGAAATGATAATACGATGTCCAGAACTGCCCCCACCCACCTAGAGTACAAATCTCTCTCTCCATTCCCATTTAAGAAAATAAGTTTCAGGAAAGACCTGATGCAACAGGGTTCCACTTGACTACATAGACTAAATCCACTTTGTCATGTGCAGGTCGACTCCAGTGTTTTCAAGGCCCTTATACCCTAGGAGAAGTAATTGAACATGGGAGTAGTTCAATAATTCTTATTAAAGTTCCCAGAATAAGGTAATATGGACGTACACTCCTGCAATGCGAGGCTGGAACAGAATCTCTCCTGTTTTAAAGCGCTCTTCTGAAAGTGTAAAGCAGCCTTCAGACGTGATCTGAAAAGATGCTTTGGTATCTTTCGATAGCTCAGCTTCATAATCGAGTGCAACATAACAAAGGTTCTGCAATACCAACCAAATGGTCCTCAGAAAATATTCTTGAAAACATCTGTAAGAAATAAAAAATGACATCTCATGCAGCTAGGTTTGCCAAGTCTATGTTTGATCACAGGGTCAACAACAACTGAATCTAACATGATTTGTGCTATTAAATTTGTGTAATTCAGCTAAAAAAGAACAGAGTAGCTTGTACAGTAGTGCCTTCTTTGTTTTTGAATAAACAAAATGCAGTGAAGAAAAAGTGAAAGAGTGAAGCAGAAGCTCTGCAATAAGGCTTAAATTTGTAATCACATTCCTCTCCAGATACCATTAATTTTGGAAAAATTAGAAGTCCTAAACTTGGATTACTTCGCAAAGCTTATATTGATTATGTAATTGGACCATATGTAGTGAAGAAATTCACAAAGAACTCACACAACTAAGATATGCACTTAACATGGTTTATTGAGGTTATCAGCAGCTAATCCATATGAAGTAGTGCACATTCAGAGGTGAAAAACTATGACTACCCGACGAAGCACTTCACAAGGATGAGGCATTTAGGGAAACATGACAGTTCAAAAGTTTCTGCACCATGAAATGGTTTCCAGTAACAAAAATGTTACCAAGACATTTTTTTAAAAATTAATGCAGTAACTGTTAACTTGCAAGGTAGAAACAGTGCAATGAATCATGACTAGGGGGAACAACCTCCCTTCCCACCCTAAATGTTCTGCGGCCAGAAAGTGGATACCTCTTTCAGTGTCCGCACAGTGTAAAGCGACCCAAAATAAATATTCTTTTGTTGCATCTGCTCCTTAAGGAATCCTGTAAGCTTCAATGCTCCAATCCCCACAACTTCCACACCCACATGGTGCATGACTTTACCATGAAGAACTGTAAAAGACCAACAAAGTGGCTACACAAATTATTGAAACAATACAATCAAATTGCAGACACAGAGAAAAATAAAAACATGCAATCCATGTAAGTTGTTCATGAAGAAATTTAACTTTAAATTAAGTCATCGATAAGAATAAGCAATTAAAGAACACAAACTTCCTTTTTGATAAGTTAATTCAAAAGGAGTAAAGCAAATGTGAGATGGAATTAGTAGACAAGAAACATTGGAACCCATCTGTGGTTCATCTCAGGGGTTGTCTGGTCACCACTGATTAACTCAGAAAGCTGAAGAATACAAACTTACTTTCTAAAATACCCTGGTAATGACTTTGAAGACAAAAAATATATATATTACAGTTCAAAGAATTATAAATGAATATGAATTCTACAAAGAAAAGTTTATAATAAAGTCAAAGAACAACCAAATAAGTTAGGTACATAAATGAAAAACTTACTTGGAACAATAGATGTCTGGTTAAACCCAATGTTGACTACTATTCCGGAAACTTTCCTTGCGGCAAATAAAGCTAAAACGGCCTATGAAAGAAAGAGATTATGATACTATTAAAAATCCAACATCAGGCTATCACCAAAAGTTCAGAAGAATTTTGGTAATGTTTGTAATACAATCTAAGAAAGAGAGCAGAAGTAGTTTGCCAAGTTGCTCATGACATTTTGAGCATTTTCTTGCCCATGTTAATTATATTTAGTTGTTGCCGTTAACAATAGAAAGCATCAAGTACTTCATTAGTTAGTCAAATATTTATCAGATATGACAAGTGAAAAGCGAGAAGTGGGACTATTTGACTGAACAAAGTCCATAGCGGGAAAACAAGAGAAATATGTACTGCTATTTTATGTTAATTACAATTTTCAGGGATAGACAACTACTGTAATTAGCAAAAGTAGTCAAAGGATATTAGGATGAGCCTACATGGGTATGTACTAAATTGGTGGTAGTAGTGCCCAGTAGTCCAATGTCTTAGCACGAAGTAAAATCTAATAAACTTGTCTAGTTCTTTTATTCCCTCTTCCAAGTGAAAAGATAAAACAATAACTGTCTTCTGAGTATAGACAAAACCATTAGTGAAATTCAAAAAGATTTTTGGAAGGGATGATTCTCTTTTAAAAAATAAGGGCTGCATCTTTTCTTTAAGGACCAGGACATGCCACAACAGCAAGCAGGCGAATGCCTGACTAATGAAAGGGACAAACAGTGAGTGCGAAAAAAACCCATATCTGCAGATATTAAAGCATCATACCCTTGCTTATTAAAGGAACAGATTCTGCTTTATATATATCTTGTTGATAAATGTCACTCAACAACGACATAAATGTTTTCTTCTTACTTCCTTGATCTAAAAAAGTTTTCCTAGTAGTTTAAAACTTTTAAAAGTACAACCAAGATTATCAAAAAATAACGACTCTAATCGCATCCGGAAATCCAACAGAAGTTGAAGGAAATGAATTAGCTCTACCTGGTTGACAGCACAAACAGCAGGAACATTCATGTCAAATAATGCAGAATGGATCGCGTCTTTTAACTGTGTTCTAGCTGCTTTATCAGATTCAGTATCTGTATAGGTAAAGAAAAGTTAGAATGAAAAATAAGAGATCAAACATAGTGATGAACTTTGAGAACTCAACTACACCCTGGTACATGCACCAACACAGCTGAAAATATCTTACTATGCTCTAAGCAGTAAGCATCACTTTTTAGTAGTTAAAGATTCAATTGAGAGAGATATACAATTCAATCTATAAAGCGCCTTACCCTCTCACTCAAAAGTCAAATGAAAGAATGTTCAGAAATAAAACTGCATAAGCTGATTCATCATGTATAAATGGACATATATGCATATAACATGAAATGGCGTTCACCCTCTAAACAACAAATTGTGAAATTTGACCGTATTTTTCAGGAACGCACATATGGAAACTGACCATCATAATGGCAAATTGGAATGGACACAATGATTGGTTGTGTTGAAGTTTTCACCTGCATCCTGCATAGAATCCATAACAGCAAAAGAAAAATTAGAAAAGGATTCCAGCAACCTTGGGTCTCAGTAACAAGCTCATATCTTATCTTCTAATTCCAGCTTGTAGGGAGCCATGTGTAATACTCTAGAAAAGGTGCAAGGTGTTTTAGTCAAATTCTGGAAGTCATCATGAACCCTGCCTTTACTACCTTTTGCTCTCTTAGTGGTTATGTTAGAATAGGAATAGGATTACATAGTCCTATTTAGGGTTGGAATAGGAATAGTATTGTTTCCTAGTTAGATTTGGATTAGGTTGTAGTGTCTATAAATAGGGTCTTT
>DF361607.1:17821-30265 GCA_000787875.1 Solanum virginianum
AACATCTGTAACGATCTGGCCCAACACTGTGAAGTATTGTCCGCTCTTGGGCCTAGCCCATCACGGATTTGTCCCTTTGAGCTCACCCCAAAAGGCGACTCATAGTATATAGATCAGTTTTTTACTTATATACCTAACATCTCTCCTGTGTTTTTGCCGATGTGGGACATCCCATCTCAAGATGGGTTATTACACTTGACCATTCAAAAATTCTAATTTTCAACAATGCATCAAATAATTTCTTAAATGACCCGTCCCATCTCCCTTTCCCGAAGTTTTATCATTTAAAACATGTTTACATTTGTTACAAATAGCCTTTGTTTTATCTTCACTTTGTCTTAAAAATTATCAAACAACAGAGTTTTTTACACGTTGCGTTTTACGCCTACTAGATGCGTCTGAATGTACAGGGGGAGCGGGCGGGGGAGCGGGAGCGGGAGGGCAGGGAGTAGTAGCAGTATATAGTGGTTCTGTTTTATCATCATCATAAATATCATCATCTTCATTAATTTCAAAATTATTTTCTGGTAAATCTTCACTAAAACCAAATCTTTGTTCAAGAAACTCATGATTTAATTCCATGTTAGAATCGATATTAAAACAAGTATCGTTAACATGTGTAAAATCTTTCGTAATTAAAAGAACTGGCGGTTGTCTTGTAGATTTAGAAGAACTACCAGTTATTTTTTTTTCGATTAACGCTTTTACAATTCCACCGAAAAATACTTTTTCCCTTTCTTTTTCTACCGAAATTCATGTTAAATAAAATGATAATATAAAACTATGAATAATGCAAAAATAATTTAAGTATTCAACTAGTAAAGAACTAAAGATTAAAGAATAAAAACTAATAAGATGAAAATAATAAGTTAGAACGAATATACCGAATGTCTATGTAAAAACAGACGTAGAAGCCGAAGTTGATGAAACTTGAAGCTTGTATATGCTCCAAATATGTTCCACCAAATTCTGCTCCAAATTTCAAATTTAACAACTTACTAATTGAGAATTGATAGAGTAAATACTAAATATTTATAATTATAGTATAATTATAAATTTATAATAGCAGTCTAGTAGAGTAATATTGAGAATTTGAGAGAGATTAAGAGAAATTAAGAATTTAAGATTGAAACAGATTGGGAGAATTTTGTGCGTAAAAAAAGTTTTTTTGTTGGGGGAGTGGGGAGAGGGTATTTATAGAAAAATTATAGGAGAAAATTTAAAAAAAAAATCTTAAAGAGTCATTCCTAACGGCTCTATTAGTGCTGGCAACGGACAGCTGACCATTGGGGTGGGCCCCAATCCCCAACAGTCCAGTAGAAATTTAAAAAAAAAATCAAGACGGATTTCGATATAACAAAACCGGTATTAACCGACAAAAAAATCATGTCTCTTCTCGTTACCCCTACCGGGCCCCCTAACCCCGTACCCTACCAACATACTACCGGATTGATACCAGAACCGACACTGAACTGGGACGGAATCGGATCGGTACCATAGTGTCTGGTTTCGTGACTAGCTCCTCTCAGATATCTAACTATCCACTTCATAGCTTCCTAGTGCTCTTTTCCAGCATTATCGAGAAATCTGCTGACAACACCAACTGCATGAGTAATATCAGATGTAATGCATATCATTGCATACATCAAACTTTTAACGATGGAGGAATATGGAACTTTGGCCATACTTTATTTTTCTCCCTAGTTGTAGGACACGTCTTCTTGCTCAACTCCATATAGCAAGAGATGTGCTAACAGACTTAGCATTCTTCATATTGAAGCGCTCCAATACACCTTCAATGTACTTCTTTTGTGACAAATAGATCTTCCTTTCATTTTTAAGATAAGTGATCGTCATGTCCAAAATTTGTTTGGCATGGACCAAGTCTTTCCTAGAAAAAGACTTACACAACTCATTCTTCAGCTCATCAACTTTGAAAGTATTCTTTCCCACAATCAACATATCATCCACATACAACAATAGGCTGATAAAATTATCATTGGAAAATTTCGTACAAACACACAATAATCGCAAGAAGTCTTCTTAGCCTTGCTCCTTCATATAGATTCAAACTTCTTGTACCACTGTCTAAGAGCTTGCTTTAGGCTATAAAGACTCTTTTTGATTTTGCACAGAAAAATTTCTTTATGATTTACTTGGGAACCCTCAGGTTGTTCCATATAAATATTCTTTTCTAGGTCACCGTGAAGAAAGGTCATCTTCACATTCCTCTACTCAATCCCCAAATTAAGACTAGCAGCTAAACTAAGAGTTGTCCGAATGGAGGACATTTTCACGACAGGAGAAAATATTTCGCCAAAGTCAATACCCTTCCTTTGACCAAATTGCTTAACAACCAATCTAGCTTTATATACCTTCCTTTGACCAAATCCCTTAACAACCATTCTAGTTTTATATTTGGGCTTCAAGCTGTATTCTTCAATTTTAATTTTGAACACCCACTTACCCTTCAAAGCTTTTATGCCCTTAGAAAATTTCATCAATTCATAAGTATGGTTCTCATGCAAAGATTTCATCTCATCTTGCATTTCTTCTATTCATTGATCCCTATGCTTATATTTTGTAGTCTCCTTATAACATTCAGGTTCTCCCCTGTCAATGAGTAGCACATACTCATTTGGTGAATAACGAGATCAGGGTATATATTGTCTTGTGGACCTCCTAAGAACATAAGTACACCTATCCACCCAATCATATACCGCTGAATTACATACATACACTCAGAAAAGTCCAAACACAACATAATATACATGAACATATATATACACAACTCATAGAATAGTATCTCAAAATATCCAATTGATAGTCAAAGTCAAACAGTATAATAGATCTTCAATAACATCAACAGTTTGAGCTTATTCATAATTTCACACGTAAACATATAACAATATTAAAGAAAGAATAATGTGAGATGGAGTGGATGTCATGAGATGTAAGTAATGCAATGCAATGTCAAATAATCATGATGCATATTTATCTTATGATACACATCTGCTGACTTGTTAGAAGGGAACCCACGGGGGCCTCACATAGATCATATATCTGTGAACATTACCGGCAAAAACCTCGGCTAATGCTTACACGACCAGAAGAAACCTCGGCCACATTATTAGCTGGAATATTACCTTGGGTCATCGGCACAAACCTCAGCTAATCATTGATCGGTAGAGATCTTGGCCACTAACCCACTTGTTATCTTGCACATCTCTCGAACGTAGCTATCACAAATATCAGTGCACAAGTAATAATAAATGCAATGAACACAATCTCAATTTCATCACAATTTCAATATCATCATGATCTCAATGTCATCACAATCTCAATATCATGAAAAATCTCAATATCATCATGATTTCAATGTGCTCACAATCTCAATATCATCAGAATCTCGAATATGATGAATTCACAATTAATTCACAAGTCATGATTTCACAATATGAACAATTATTCAATCCAAAGTCCCATTATCAAAGCCTATGATAATATAATTCTATCCCAACTCATACTTCAAATCACTCAATTCTACACACATAAGAGCATACAAGGTTCAATCATATTTAACAAAAGGTTAGAAGTCCACTTGCCTTAAAAGAAGTCCCAAATCAAATCAAATCTGTGGCTTTCCCCCTTTTACGGTACTCCATATCACCATAATCTAATCAAACATAGCATCACAATCACATTACGAAACTAATGATACTAAAATCAAGCAATTCAGGCCAAAAGGCAAAATGGTCCAAAATTTTCATACTAAAAGGTTTTCGAAATTTGAAAATTTTTACATGAAAATGATTCTCAAGTAACAAGGAGTACAAATGGTGAAAATCATTTTGAAAAAGTAGTTAAAATAAGGTCACAATCAACAATTTTGTGTTAGAAATCAAAGTTCGAGAAATTCCTAATTTCTTCAATTAAAAACCCCAATTTCTATGTTAAAATCACAATTTAATCAACGAAAATTAAAAATACAGGTTAGAAGTTACCTAATGATCTTGTCTTGAAAAACGTAGAAGATTCTCTTAAAAATTGAGCTTGGAATGTTGAAAATGGTGAAAAATGAAAAAATTCATTTTTTTTAAAACAGTCCACTGTTTCAAGCAAATTAATGCTCCGCAGAAGCCTAGCCAGATCCCATACTCCGCAAACGCAGAGTGTCCATCTGTGAACGCAAAGTGTCCATCCACGAATGTAGAGAGATGACAACCTACCCTCTGTGAATGTTGGTGCACCTCCGCAAATGGGGAGGTCAAAAGGTATAACACTCCGCGAATGCGAAGGGCAACCCTGTAAACGTGGAGTACTAATATACATGCACTAGATATCAGTCCAAACCAGCAATTTCACACACGAAATGAATGCTTGTGATTTGCAAATCTCAATATTGGCGTTCCGGACTCAATGAAATCGTTGGAATTCGAGTTTGAGGCCTCATCGATCCAAAACCCGATAAAACTCAAAGAGACTGGTTAAAACTCAAAATACCTAATTGCCCTCGAGAACAATAAAAATTACAACGAGACTATTTCTAGCGTTAGTTTCACCACCCGGAACTAGTGGAATTGTCAAAATTCTGATTTGAACTTTCGAACTCCGAATGTTGAGCAAAGTCAAATTATGATCCAAAATCAACTCGAATGTAACTTTCGGTTTAAAATCTCCATTTTAACTCCAAATTTTCAGCTCCGTAAGTTCTCCTAGACCATATTTTGCATTCTGGAGCTGATGGAATCGATATAATTGCTTTTGACACTCGAAACTCAAAATGACTACAAAACCTAAAATTTCCAATTTTGGGCCTTTAAATAACTTTTTATTTAGCAAAACTTCAACTTTTTACAAGATTTTCAAAATCCGACTTGTAGATTCAACCAAAAATATCCCCAGATAACTTTCGAGAAGGACAAAATGGTAGTTTTGTCTAAAATACAAAAATAACCTTCGGAATCATTACAAAATACCTCAGGTATTCTTCATCCAGAGTGATAAAAATTGTTCAGGATTCAATTAACATAATTTTGCAATTTAAATGATACAGATACCTTCTTCAATTGTTTATCGTATTCAAGTTATGTATTTATCAATTTGATAAATATTTATTTTTTTACCGAAGCACAAATATATATACACATTTCTTTAAAGTCCACAATTCTTGCATATACATCTTAACAAATATATTGTAGAACATATGGAGTAGACAGTAGACACATTAAAATATATTCTTGATGTATGAATACATGCATCTCGATACAAATAAAATATATCTTGGTAAATATAGTACCTTATATTACTATATAAAAAGTGGGAATAAGCCCACAAACGTCAACATGTCTACTTAAGCTATGTGCTTCCCTCAGAATTAACAAATGACCTGCTTGGCTTAATAATTGGAGCATGCGTATAAGTTACAATAATTAATAACTTAAATTTTTTTAAAAATATATAAAAACTTCTCAATGTCACATAAATTGAGATAAAAAATAACATATATGGATCCATACCTGATTAATATTTAACCAATTGTTACTATTTATTTTGATAAAAAATTTAATAATATTAAAATTTTGTGATCTTAAATTAAATATATATCTATTATTTGCCTTAAGTATATCAAAAATATTTTTTGATCTTATGGCAACATGTTATGTGGAAAGTTAAATTTTAAAAGTTTCAAAAAAAAAAGGGATAGAGATTCTTTTTTAGATGAACTAAAGAAAAAACAAACAAATTAAGACGAATGAAATATCATATTCTAAATTTTAATTTAATCATACGAATAAGAATGTAAAAATAATCAAACATATTTGTTGCCCGAATTGCGTTTACTAGTTTGCTTATATATGTGAATTTCCCTAAAATTATGATTAATCAGAATAAGATATGTAAACCAAACAGTAGTGAATTAAAAGCTTGAACATCACAAATTTCCTTTGATGGCTGGTTACATATTTTTAGAGCATAACCTTTGTAATACAAAAATCATATATAGTAGTAGTGCAAGAGGACCCTAAGCGTTCCAGAGTCTAATTGAAACATTATTCATGATTTTTCAACAAATAAAATTACAAGTGCGATTAGCATTAGGATAAGAGGGGATGGGAATGAGGAAATATAAGAAGATGCTGAAGTGTTGGTGTTGGGATTTTGAAGTGTCTTTGGAAGTGATGAAGGCTTTGGTGGAGATGTCGCCGTTGGTTTTTCAACAATCGGCGGTTCATCATCTTCTACAACTGATGGTGGATCAACTTCTGCTGTTGGTGCTGCTGATGCTTTACCAACTGAAAGAAACAATTAAGTTGAACAATTCAGTAACGAATTAAAACGTAAAAAATAAACATATTAACGTGACTAAACTTGTGTTCTAATTAATTGGTATTGTGAACATGAATTTAATCACATTTAATATGAATATTGTTGGTTAGAATTACCTCGCGGACCAAGAGCGGGAGGAAAAGCAGCAGCATGTTGGTGGCGAGGAGGATGAGCAGGATTGTGATGGTGATGGTGAGGAGGAGGAGCAGGGGCTGGCGCGAACAATGTCGGACCTGCCATGTTTAATTAAATAAGTAAGTTACTTGAAAGAGAAAAAACTGATATCAATTAATTAAGTAAAGAGAGGATTTGCAAATCTCAATATTGGCGATACCCTTTTTCTTTTTGGTTCGTCCCAAAAAGAATATTATTTTATTCAAATTAAAAATAATTTACCTTTTGAACTCTCTTTTTACTTTTAATAAAATAATTCTAAGCCACACAAATATCTAAAAATAATTTTAGACCACAAATTTAAAAAATCTTCCTTATTTTTCTTAAATATCATGCCATCAAAGGGCTCCACGTAAAGTGGGATGGAGGGAGTAGTAATTGGTTACCCTCATTTCGGATAATAATAATTTCTGGTATATGTATATCCTGCAACTTGTCTAATAAATTATACTACTTTTATTCTAATTTATGTGATATTATTTGACTAATCTTAAAATTTATGATCTAAAATAAATCTTTAATATTTATATAGCTATAAACCATTTCATAAAGGATAAAAATAGAATTTTAAAATTAGATTATTTTTAATTATATAAAAGTGATATTCTTTTTAAAATATGCAATATTAAATACAATTAAAAATCCAATGGACGGGTTCCATCCGAAAAATCAAGAAAAAATTAACCCGGACCGTCGGTTTTATCTTTTAAAAGAAAGATATTACTATAGAAAGCAGATGGACATCCATCCATTTTTTGGGCAAAAAATGCGAGAGCTTTTTATTTTATTTTAAATTATTTCTTTAAAAGAAAAATGACACAATCCTTTTATTTTTTTATTATTGTTTTGCAAAAACCGACAAATAAAGTCAATTTTTAAGGTGCAAAGTTGTTGTTGAAGAGTGGTAGAATTGTTCAAAATAAAGTCATAATCGATTTTAAGTAGCTATATTTTTATTATATTTTTGAAAATTTTACAAACAGGGTCAGTTGTCCCTCGGTTTTAATCGACTCTGTCTGTTAATATTATGAATGACAAAGGTAAAACCGACGATCTTGTCCATCGATTTTCCTTCAAAACCCGATCTTGTTCCTCAGTTTTGACTTATTTTTTAGGTGTGACACTAAAAAAGAAAGGATATCACATAATTGGAAGGAGTAAAAGTTTGAAATTGAGTGATAGGTTTATTTAATTAACACAAAATAAGATAATGTTATTGAAATATACATCAGTGACTCTGATGATAAGGTTTCAATTGCATGCATTGAAAGCTTAGATTTAATGTACCTGGAGATGGAAGAGGAACCCCTGAGGCTGCAAAAAAGTAAACAAATAAAAGAAATGTAATTGAGACAATACAATTTGGTCATAATGTAGCAGAAAGCATAAATTCATATGAATTAATTTTATGTACCACTGCACTGGACAGGCACACCAGTATTACAAGCTTGAGGAAGTGAAAGTGCCAACGTACGAATAAATGGTATGGAGACAGGAACATTTCCAGTAACAATAAGACATACACAATCCATGCTATCACTCATCGACGACTTTAATGAATTGCAACAATCTTCTGTTGGGGAAGATCCATTGCCACTGCTTCCAGTTAGGTAATTAAAACAAGGGGTGAAAGTACTAATTATTGAACTTGTACATGCTGTGTTTATTTGACCATTTACAATATTAAAGGATGAGAAACTTAGTACAAGAGTTAACAAAACAATATCATTTACTGATGCAGAAACCTTTAAACTTTCCATCATTTTTATTTTCATGATTTTTGAATAAGGTTAATTTTCAAATGTGGATGTGAATGAAAATTTGCTAATGATTTATAGTTTACTTTGTTTAGAAGAATTCAGTTGGAGAAGTAAAAGGTAGATTTGAATTATGTGGCTTGGAGTTAAACCTCTTTGACTCAGAGTCTAAAGTTGGCTTTACCATTTTTTCATGTTAATAAAAACATTTGGAGGTCAAATTAGGTAGGACAGTTATACTGCTTATAGCATCTCCAAATTTCAATCTTCTTCCAATTTGGTTCAGGCTTTAAAAATTTTATTGTATCTGTGTTGAACTTTTAAAAAAATTACAATACTTTTAGAGTATTCGTCACATATCCACGATATTTATGAAGAGTCCGAGCTCAATTTTGTAAGACCAAATCCCTATTTTTTCTTGTTTTAGATTTTCCTGTCAATAGAAAATGTAGAAAACCTTCCATTTTTAAGAATAAAATACTTTTTTATAATATTAAAATGAGATGTTTTTGGCCCCTAAATTTAAAATAGTTTAAGTAGAAAAAAATGAATATTAAAAAGACATAATACGTAAATATGTCCTTTAACTTGATTTCAATTGACATTTATGTCCTTGAAACGTTTTTCCCCTAATTTAAACTAGTTTAAATGGGGAAACATGAATATTAAAAATTCATATTGTTGTTTCCATAATGTTTCGGACTAAGGTATTGCATTATTTTTTCTTCTTTTCCAAATTCATTAGCCACAGTTTAAAAAAAAAAATTACAAAAATAAGATTTAGGCGTTATGCTTAGAGGAGTAGTCCAGACCATATGGTCTCCCAATAACAAGGGGTAAGCCCAGTGCACTAAACCTCTCGCTATGTGTAGCAACGTAGGGTTCAGGGAAAGGTCCGACCACAAGGGTCTATTTTACGCAGTTTTACCTTACATTCCTGCCAGAAACTACCTCCAAGGCTTGAACATATGACATTCTGGTCACATGACAGCAACTTTACCCGTTACTCTAAAGCTCCCCTTCAGACCATATAACCCAATAGCCTACTTAATAAGTTAACACTTGTCAATGCATGGTGCCAACCAAGTCTGATTTTCTTTATTTTCTATTGAAGTATTTAGTTATGAAATTAGAATTTTTTTTTCCAAATTAGTTTGAGTTGGCCAACCAAACTACCAATCATTTCTTGTTGTTTACTGCATAGACTCTTGTGTATTTAAATCACAACTTTTTTTCTCCCTCAGCACTCAAACTTGTAAATTCTCAACCAACTCAAACTTCTCTACACCTAAACTAAATGGCATCCAAAGTCATTCATATTATAGCTCTAGTCATAGTTTTAGTTGCCTTGTTTTGGAATGATGGTGAAGCCCAATCAAATTGTGTGACTACATTAGTTGGATTAACCCCATGTATGAATTATGTTACTGGAAATTCAACTAGTCCATCTTCAACTTGCTGCACATCCCTGTCTAGTGTTGTCCAGTCCAATCCTCAATGCCTTTGCTCTTTGGTTAATGGTGGTGGTTCTGGTCTTGGAATTCCGATAAATCAAACTCTTGCTCTGGCCTTACCTGCTGCCTGTAATGTACAAACTCCTCCAATTAGCCGGTGCAACGGTAAGTTCCAATCCTTAATCTTTTGTGCTAATTGTCACTATTGCCAGATGTGGATTTTGAATTTCTAGCGCCTCTAAAGGAAGAAAAACAACAATGTATTTAAAGGTAATGCCTTTGGATAAATAACTTAGCATTCAATCAAGTGCATCATTCAACTTTTTGAAATATGGTTGCCAGCAGATAATATTAGTGTTTTAAAAAATTTAAACTAATCTAATAGCCTACTAATTTTTTTCATTTGTAAAAAGCTGCAGCCAGTGGACCAAGTGCTTCAGTCCCAGCAAGTTCACCTTCAGGTTCCCCTGCCCCAACTGGTTCATCTGATGAAAAACCTCAAATCCCAGCAACTCCATCAGGATCAGGTAATTAATTCTAGTATAGTTCTACCAGCAAAAAAAGAAAGAAAGAAAGAAAAGACAACCACACCGTGAGGTCATGTATAAGTTATAATAATCTCGAGATAAAATGTAGGATTATTTTATCTCATGTTTGGTTTGAGATGTATCCCATCATTGCCTTAGTGATGAGATAAACATATTGCCAACCAAACGACCCCTTATATGTCTAAATTCGACAAGCACCTTAAAATTTGAATACTTATATTTTTGCAGGTTCAACAGGATCCAAGACAGATACTTCAAGAAATGGAACCACAAATGCAGGAAGCAGAAACATCAAAATTTCTTTCAGTTTAATGGGATTCATACTCTTCATTGTATCAAGTGCTTTGGCTTAGATTGCTTTTGGCTGAAAGAGACTCATGTTTTTGCTAATGAAACATTGTTATTGTGAATCTTTTATGCCACCCATTTTTTGGGCTTGGTTGTAATTTAGTAGCTAGTTCTTCTTTCTTAATTATTTCATTTATGCTCGGAGCTTTGTCGTACCATCATTTGTTTGTAAAATGAGTGTGTGCCAAACCATATTGAAATTATCTTCTTCTTTTTTCAGTTTCATACTATTCATTAATTTGAAAAATATTATAGTCACAATTAAAAGGCTTGAATCTCAAAAATTAAACTATATCATGTAAATTTAAACATACAAATAAATAACATATATTGCTCAATCAATTTTCATCCGCTTTTGTTTGTTTTTTCCCGGCCTTTCTATTTTGGGAAGACTACAAGTGTGTTTGGTATGAAGGAATTTTTTTTACATGGAAAATATTGTTTTGAAAAGTAAGTTGGTCTCCAACTTATTTTTTCATGACTAATTGCTGAGTGAAAAATATTTTTTATTATTTAGCTATTGAATAAAAATATTTTTCAAAAAATATCTTTTAATTTGTACTAAAAGAGTAAAAAATATTTTTTAGAAAAATAATTTCTGATACGAAAATCAACCTTAGAAATCAATTCGGACCCAACTCCGACATATAATCTAATATTCAACCTGGATAATTGATTCAAAATTCAACCTCCAGATCGACCAGGTTCAAGATCTGACCCTAACATCTGAATCAAGACATGATCGATCAATTTGAGATCCGATCTTATCATTCGAATCGATAACCAACTTCTAAAATAATTTTTTAAATCTTTTTTGGAAGATGGGGAAAGGAACTGGTAGGGGGTTGGGGTAAGGGTGAAGTAAAATAAAATAAAATATTTAAAATTTAAAGTATTTTTCAAAAAATAAATTTTTATTTATTTATTATTTTGTTTGTGGTTGGGGGGTGTTGGGAAAAAATATGAACTAATACAAAATAAATATGGCACAATAATATGAAAAAATGGGAAAATAATGACACAAAGAATTTTACGTGGAAACCCTTCTAAATAAGGGAAAAAATCACGGGCGAAGAGGAGCAACTGATATTACTATAGTAAAGAATTTTACACCGTGTAGGCATGAGTACAATACTCCCAAAGACTTTTACACACACAAACGAAATATTCTCTTTTGATTTTCCACCTTACTAAAATATCGCTCATACTCTATTTTTCTTCACAAACTATTTTTATTAAATAGCCTATGGTATATCTCACAAATAAAATACTCAATGTATTTTATTCTCTCTGTGACTCTCTTTTTTTTCTCTCTGTTTTAGTGTATTTTGTAGGAGATAGATTAATCACATGTGCAGCGGTCAATAATGCCTCCCTCCAAAAGGAGTTTGGCAATTTTGCTTTAGAAAGCAAACATCTAACTCTCTCTATCAAGGTAAGTGCTCCTTTTATAGGCAAAAAATTTTGCCTGCAATTGTTGGTGGCCAAACATTTTCCAGAAAATAAATGGTTGGTGGCCAACCATTTTCCATTTCTGCTACCAAGTTTGAATAAACTTGTGCAACCAATTTTGACAAGAGAAATTTTCATGTGGGACCTCCATTTGGAGGGACCCACACAACAATTCTCTCCCTCCCCTCACATCTATATGTTTTGTCCTCGCATGGTACATCGAATTCTTGCTCAAGTGTATTGTACTTTGACTATCACAATAGACGACATACTCTCTCTATTGCAACTCAAGCTCTTGAAGGAATTGTTTAAGCCATATCATCTCTTTGCTAGCTTCAGTAGCAGCAATATACTCAGCTTCAGTTGTAAATAGTGCAACGC
>DF361607.1:32434-50779 GCA_000787875.1 Solanum virginianum
CCACATAAATCAGAGTGCACCAACTCAAGCAACTCTGTCTTTCTTGAAGGAGGGTTAGATTTGAACAAAACTCTATTTTGCTTTCCAGCCAGGTAGTGCTCACACTTTTGTAA
Source organism: Solanum virginianum (assembly GCA_000787875.1). Taxonomy (NCBI): domain Eukaryota; kingdom Viridiplantae; phylum Streptophyta; class Magnoliopsida; order Solanales; family Solanaceae; genus Solanum; species Solanum virginianum. The sequence goes on from DF361607.1 coordinate 32,548, forward strand.
TTTAGCACCTTTGCAATCTAACAACAATTTCTTCTTGGCTAGAACATTGAGTCCTTTCTCACTGATGTGGCTAAGTCTCTTGTGCCATAACGTTGAAGATTTATTGTCCTCAACTGCATTCACCATATTGGCACAAATAGAAGCCGTAATCCAGTATAGACCACGATGTTTTTCGTCACGACCCACAATCAAGGAACCCTTAATGAGTTTTTATTTTCCTCCACCGTTGGTACTGACACATCCTTCATCATCTAATACCCCAACAGAAATGAGATGCAGACGAACATCAGGTGCATACTTCACATTGTTCAGAACTAGTTTAGTTCCAACACTAGTTTCTAAACAAATTGTACCAATACTAACCACTTTAGATACAGTCTCATTACCCATACTCAAGGTTCCAAAGTCACCTGAAGTATAGACAGAGAAATTTTTTTTCCTGAATGTCACATGAGATGCGGCACCAGTGTCGATAACCCAAATAGCACTCAACATTTTTAAGTTTGCCTCTAGATTTGCTCCTACTGTGTTCTATATTTAGAGAACCACGATTTTTGTTTCTCTCCCTAAAACCTGCCACTAGAACATCTGATGAAGAAGAACCTTGAGATTTTCTTTTCATCTCTTCGTTCAACACACTGCTCTTGGCAAAATTCATAGAGATCACACCATCCGAAGCAGAATTCGATAATGACATTCTAAATGTTTTCCAAGAATTTGGTAAGGAATCAAGTAGAAGCAAACCTTGAATTTCTTCATCAAATTTAATGCCCATAGCAGACAACTGGTTTATGATTCCTTGAAAATTATTTAGGTGATCTGTTATAGGAGAACCATCAATATATTTGAAACTCAACATCTGCTTTATCAAGAACATTTTATTATTTTCAGTCTTCCAAGCATACAAACTTTCAAGATACTCCCATAGGGTACGAGCATATGTTTCCCCAGAAATATGATTCAACACATTATCATCAACCCATTGTCTAATAAATCTACAGACCTGTCTATGCAACAGATTTCACTCTTCATCTGTTTTATCTTCATGCTTTTTAGTGGTAAAGATTGGTTGATAAAAATTCTTAATGTAAAGTAGATCTTTCATTTTTTATGGCATAATTAGTATCATTCAAAGTGATCATTCTACTAGTGTTGGCTTCCATTATTTTTCTTAAAAAAATTTTTACCAAAGTAATTTTTTTTTGATGTGGAAGTTCAGACTATGTTGCAACCACAGAGCATACTCAGACAGAACCTAGGCTCTTATACCAGTTTGTTGAAAAAAATATGAACTAACACAAAATAAATGTGGCACAATAATATGAAAAAATAAAAAATAATGACACCAAGAATTTTACGTGAAAATCCTTCTAAATAAGGGAAAAAATCACGGCCAAGAGGAACAACTGATATTACTATAGTAAGGAATTTTACACCGTGTAGGCAAGAGTACAATACTCTCAAAGACTTTTTACACACACAAAAGAAATATTCTCTTTTGATTTTTTACCTTACTAATATATCGCTCACACTCTATTTTTCTTCACAAACTATTTTTATTAAATAGCCTATGGTATATCTCACAGATAAAATACTCAATGTATTTTATTCTCTCTGTGACTTTTTTTTCTCTCTATTTTGGTATGTTTATGAAGGAGTTGAAGTGCTCCTTTTACAAGCAAAAAGATTTTGACTGCAATTGTTGGTGGCCAACCATTTTCCATTTCTGCTGCCAAGTTTGAATAAATTTGTGCAGCCAATTTTGACAAGAGAAATTTTCATGTGGGACCTCCATTTGGAGGGACCCACACAACAGGGGGCTGATGGAGGCGTCGAGGTTAAAAAAATGAAATTTTTGAAAATGAAGTTTTAAATTCTTTTCGTAGGTGGGTAGGTGGGGCAAGGGTGGGTACTGGTAGGAGTATCAAGGGTCGACCGGGAGTGAAATAAAAAATTTTAAAATATTTAAAAAAATAAATTCTATTTTTTTTTTATTTGGGGGGAGAGGGGTGGAATAGAAAAAATTGAACTTTATTTGAAATATTTTTTAAAAATAAATTTTTGAGCCGGGGGGGAGGGGGGAATATTTTTCAAAAATAGTTTGGGGGGAGCGGGGTGCTGAGGAAGGGGGGAGTTAGGCGTTAGTCGTGGGGGTCAGAGTAAGCGGTTAGGTAAAAAAAAAAGTAAAATTTTTAAAATTTAAAATATTTTTTTAAAAGATAAACTTTCAGATTTTTTTAGGTGGGGTGAGAGGGGTTGGAATGGGATAATAAAAATAAAAATTTCAAAAATAAACTTGTAAATTTTGTTTTTGGTGTGTTCGTGTGCGTGTGTGGGGAAGGGAGGGTTAGAGGGGTTAGGTGTAGGAGGTAATAGAATTGAAATTTTAAAAAAAAAAATTTTTTTTGGGAGGGGGTGGGGTGGGGGGATGGTGGGTCAAGATAGGAATGAGGTTAGAACAAAATATTGTAATTTAAGGTTGGAGGAAAATTTTAAACAAATATTTTTCCTTAGTATTTGAAGAAAAGTTATCCTTTTAAATTTGAAAAAATTCAAAATATGTTAAGCCAATTAAATATGAGGAAACTGAAATACATTTTTCTAAAAAAAAATTCCTTCCTAACAAACACACTCTACATCAAATTGGTTTTTCTTTGACCAAAAGCAAACATTTTAGTTATGTCCTAATTTATGTGATTGCTTAGGTTTTACATTGTGATTGCTCTCTTCATTGAGAAGTATAAAGAGGAGATCTAAAATAGCTGCTACAACAATTGTAGTAAGGCATTAAAGAATGTTATTAAATTAGCAATTTAGTTTGGTTGAATCACTAACCAAATCAACTGTGATAATGATACACTGTCTACTACTATCTAATCTTTTTCCATTTAAAGTTTAAAAGTTTGCAATCACTTACATGTGGCTTTATCTCTTATCTCCTAGGTGAAACAAGTGTATCTATCACTTAATTTATCTCTCTCTAATCTTTATATTTACTCTACTTTAATTTCAATTCGGACTCCTTTAGTTGATGATTGGTGTTTACTTAATTTTTTAAAGTATTTCAACATGTCTTTTTATTATGTATTTCTGGAATAGTGAAGGTTGACTATTAGTTGGGGACTATAGCTCTAAGACGTGTTTGAAAATGCATTAGTGTGTGTATTAGTTCTTCAATGTGTTGCGCATGTATATTATAGGGGAATTAACTATTGCACAAAAGTTGTAGCAATATTTGAGCTCTTTATTTCAAGTATTTTCAATTTTAATTATTCACCGATGAACAGTTATGCACTTGCTTGGACTCAACTAGAATAACAACTTAATTGCCTCGTCTTTGAGCTCTTTGTTTCAACTGTATTGGTATGATTTTCAATTTTTAGTTCGAGTTGTGCAATTGTTTGTTTTGAGCCAAAACAACAATTTTAATATCTTGTTAGGTCTATGTTGAGCATTGCAATGGATTACTTTCTTCGTTCACTTTTTAAACTTTACATGATAAGGTTTGCGTACATTCTACTTCTATGAGGTAGTGGTAAGGTTTGCGTACATTCTATCCTCCCCAAACCCCACTTGTGGGATTACACTGGGTATGTTGTTGTTGTTGTTGTACATGATAAGAAATAACAATAAGTATGAGTCTATTCTACAATATTCATATTAATTGATGCATAGTTTTAAATCTTAAAAATAACTTTATAAATAAATAGTTAATATTTAGGATAAAATAGGAAAAAGTAGTTATTTTAAAATATATATATATATATTTATGAACATAATGGATAAATAAAATGAATGGAGTAAGTAATAAAGTAAATTCAAAATAAATAAGAAAAGGAAAACATATTCATAAATTGCATACGCTAAATGTGATCATTCCTTCGTATTCAACACTTTCTCTTTAGTTATCAAAGCAGTTATATCATCACCATATATGACCTTTTAAAAATAAAAAATAAAAAAAATCGAAGGTCAGAAAAGAGAAATGGGGGAGGGAAATAATAGGTAGAGAATCAAATCCTTACAAATAAAGTGATATTGTAGCCAATCAACTGAGCTACAAGAATCCTAAGACAACTCATAACATAAAACTTGTAGCTCACAAATTTTCTTTCTAAATAAAATTTTTAAAGTCCTTAATTATATTGTAGCCTGAAAATGCTGTCAAGTTAGAAGATGAGTAGATTTATAAATCAGATTAGTCAAATATGAAAAAAGTTATGCTTTTCTTTTTGGAATGCCCAATTACAATAAGAAAGTTCAAATATGAAAAAATTATGTTTTTCTTTTTGGAATACCCAATTACAATAAGAAAGCCAGGCAAACACCTAACACTTAAGTGGGTCATACCCATAAGGCCACAACCTTAGGATTGGAGGTGAAAGATACTTATCATCCGAACAATCTCTCTTATTCGAACAGATTTTTTTTAAAAAAAGAAAAAATAGGCATAGGAAAAGGAAATAGAATAGGGAATTATAAGATGGGATTCGAACCCTAATCACCAAGATAAAAAGTTTGATAATTAATCAACTGAACTATTAAGATTTCCTCTGATAAACTCCGATCACTCTCCTTGCGACTTCTTTTTTTCGAAGTAATAAACCCCTGATTGATCTGGTCCATTTTAATTTACCAAGGTGGTCCATTATGCAAAAATATTGACATATTATTTAAGGTCATTAAGTTTATATTAAAGATCAAAGTCTCTTAAAAACATGGACCTTGTGTAACGTAAGCAATCAAATTTAAAACTTGCTTATATGAATTAAATTGCGGTGTTGTGTCTGTGAATGTTATATAACATTATAGTTAGTAGTTTAATTACATAGTTAATTAGGGAGTTAATTATTAGAGATAATTATGTGTAGATTTGTTATGAAGCCAACCCTCATTAGCTAGTTTATAACCAGATATCATAGCTTTTACATGATATCCGAGTTGGGTCCATTCTCAATTTAAGCTCTCGATCCACGCTCCAGTTGGGCTTAGGTATGGAGGAGGCTGCTAGAATGGTTAAAGTTCCAGATTGACTAAGGAATGAACTGATGATTTGAATCTAATCAATCCCCTCCTCATAAGATAATTATTTTGAGATTAAGTTAGGGCCATGTGTTGAATCTTTACAAATCCTTAATCTATATCGGCAAATTTGCAATGGTGCCCATGCCAATTTCTAATCATAATTTTTTTCCGCACAATAAAATTGATTAGAAGTACACTGTAAATGTTAATGTCAACCACGATAGGAAATAATTAAAAAGGATAAAATAGTCCTTGGCAAACTAGTATTTTGAACTTTTCTCTATTCATCTTTGTTTTAACTGAAAAAATATAAAAAGGTGTCTTCATGTCTGTAAGATTACTTTTAAGTAAAGGAGGAAAATGCTCGAGATTTTTATTGTTGCAAGAGAAGGTGTAACTCAAACAACGTAAAAAGACGATGGAAACAACCATCACGATCATTGGCACTTCCATTACTAGTTAAGGTGAGAATATATATTATTCTTCGTCTATTGATTTGATATAAATATTGAATGTCGGTAAATTTTTACCAGATACAATATAGTACAAGAGATATGATCTAATGAGTGACTTCACCAAATGCAAACAAAATGAGTGATCTTTCTGAATCAGTTAGACCACCAATTACCTAAGCACTAACTAACAACTTCAAAATGATATATAGTATATGTTTTTGATTGGTACATCTCTTTCCTTGTTGCAACTAAGACTACCTGTTCCAAATTTTATTCTTTTCTATGATAACCAAAAAGTTCTTTTTCAATCAATTTTCTTAAACCAGTTATTTGTATCGACTACGCCTCAATTTGTTAAAGTTGGTCAACCGAAATATCAAGAATGTTGTCTCTTCTTCCCAAATTCCAGTATAAATTCACAGTAGACTAATGTCATAGTTCCACATCCTTGATCAACTTACTATAGAGCTAGCATTCACTAGATGGCTTCAAAAAGAATTGAGATCGGCCTGACTCTAACTCTGGCTCTAGCCCTCGTGCTCATGCAATGGGATGGAGCCAGAGCACAATCAGGCTGTACCACTGCACTAGTGAGCTTGTCCCCCTGTCTTAATTATGTAACTGGAAACACAACGACTCCCTCATCATCTTGTTGCTCACAGCTATCAAGGGTTGTTGCATCACAGCCCCGCTGCCTTTGCTCCGTGCTAAATGGTGGTGGCTCCTCTTTTGGTGTTTCTATTAACCAAACTCTGGCTGTTGCACTTCCTAGTGCATGCAATGTGCAAACCCCTCCTGTTAGCCGTTGCAACGGTATGCATATATATGCTTGCGTAAAGAATATTTTTACAGTATCACATCATTTTAAAGATAACTATAACGATCCATATATGATGGGTGGAACTAGTCACCTAATTATTAATGTTATGACTTATATATTGATTATGTAAAAAGTACATTTAAATGTCATTGTATACAAGTTGAATCCACCTAAATCTCACATCACTAGTTTCCTACTTGACAGCCGGTGCAAATGGACCAGCAGCTTCACCTGCTGATAGTCCTCCAGCAGACTCTTCTAAAGAATCACCCAACATTCCTTCAGGTATATATAATTTTCTAAATGTACTCTCAAAATTTATGGTCAAACGCTAGCTTAATTTCTTTTCTGCATTTTGAAACAAACACAGGAACAGGGTCAAAGGCCACCGGTGGTACTGGCACATCTAATGGAAGCATTGTGGAACTCACAGCTACGTCGATCTTCATTGCTGCATTCGCTGCTTTTGCATCAACTTTCGTCTAGCTTCAAGTTTCAGGAGTTTTGAACATTTCCAAGTAGTTTTTTCCATGGGTGGTGATTTTATTATTAATTTGTCCTGTTTGCTCCAAAGCTGTTGTACCAGCTATGAGTGCATGTCCTGTATTGTGACACTTCCAAATGAGTTATTCATTAGTCTTTGGATAGTCAATTCTAGCAAAATTAACTCATGCAGTAGTAATTATCCAGGACCAAATTCCACATCCCACATCAATGTGAAACTTGACGACATATAGAGTGAACGATAATATATCGTAAGCGCCTAACATCGGATAAATCAAGAATTGCATTGAGCCTGCTAAGATACCAATAAGAACTAATTAATTGATCCTTGGCAAGCTCTCTGCATAGTCAAGAAATCAACAAAAGAGACATAGGAAAAACAGAAGAAAATAAGAAGGAAAGAAGAGAAACTACTTTGACTCAAAAATGCAAGGCCAATAATTATTGGTGATATTAAATTTCTTTTTCCAGATCCAAAAGGCTCTTCTTACTCATAATAAGTTGTCATTTTTATAATAAGTTGTTCAAATCATTTTATCAACATAATAGTCGTTACTAGAAATCAACAAAAAGAAGAGGGCTCGTAAATTTTGTGTCTAATCAAACTACGTATTATATATGGTTCAAGAGGTACATTGAGATATTTAGACTATTTATGCCTAGTAGTACTGGTTGTTTTAATTTGTTTTGTCTATTCTATCTTGGCACAAAATATAAGAAAATAAAAAGGAGTTTTTAATCTTGCGATTTTGAATTAAAAATATGTTAAATATATAAAAATGTCTTTTTAATCTTGTAGTCTTGAATATGTCATGTGGAAAATTAAATTGAAGCATTCTTTAAAAGAAAAAAGATTATTCTTTTTTAAACAACTTAAAACAAATAGGTGAAACAAATTGAAATGGAGGGAGTACTGTAAGATTTCTCAAAAGACATTCTTATTGAAGACTGATTCAAAGTATGGTGTAGTCAAATTTAATTTATTAGCAGTTTTTTTATTTTATTGGGTGTTAGCAGTCATGCTGCAGTATTATTTTTCTAGTTTATTGATAGTTGTTGCTTAGTTAGTAGAGTAGTGATTAACTTAGTGAATTATTTATTTATAAGCCTATATGAAGGTTGTATTTTTCCTTAATTCTACATGCGAAAATGTCATGGCCCGACCTTTCGGGTTATTGTGATGCCTATTAGATCTCGCCTACAGGTAAGCCAACCCAATACTCACAGTACCTATCCTGAATTACTAATCATAAAGATACAAGTACAGATAAATATGCCAAATTCAATCTACCCAAGACTTGGAAGTCACTTGTACATAGCTACTATAGACTCAAATTTAGAGTAAGAAAATATATACATAGTCATAAATATAATCTAGAATGAGCTCCTACATATACAAGCCAAAACAATAATGTAAAAGGTCAGTGTCTGAATATAAAAGATGTCTTAGAGAACAGAAGGTGACTATAAGATATCCCAAAACTGTTGATGTGCACCGGATGTTTCCTATTGCGGCTACCAAGCTCCTACCCAATGCTCATGGCCTGTACCTAGACTTACACCATGAGTAGATGCAGAAATGTAGGAGTGGGTACCAATGAAAGCACCTAGTAGGCATCATCGGCTGACTAAGTGAAATATAGTAAATATGGCAAGAATAAGTGTAATGGAATACTATAATGTCATTTATCTGCACTCAAGTCTAAAGATAAGCATGTCCAAAGAATCACCGAATCCCAATGGAACAACCTAACCAATGTGCAATAATATCGATTGATAGGACCCAGAGGTCAAAAGTTAACTATACCTATGGTATCAGGATTGCTCGACTGAGCAAAACTAGGAAAACCAACTGAGCAGAACCCAACAGTGTATGCCGAAACCAACTGACAAAGCCCATACATAACCATATCAACTTGTCATACTGCCACAATATGGTGTTGTACGTGGGTGCAAGGCCCTAGTGTCTATACATGTATGCCAACTAAGCCCTCATAAACCCAGAAGGTACACCCATGAATAACTAGGGTGTGAATAAGTGTATTCGTAGAATCGGGTAAGAACAGTGTATCCCATGTCGGCTCATGGCACCTAACCTCCTAATTCTGTGTCGGAACGTGACACTCAGTCTTATGTATCGTATCGGTCTATGACACTCGATCTAGGTACGTAGATGTATAGCAGATAAGATAAATCTCCTATCGTAACGGAACAAGTCACCCATCCTAGACTATATATACATCGCGTCGATCCGTGACACCCAATCCTGTGGGCCTCCCAAATCATATTATGTATGCATATAGTCGTATAGGCCCCAAGTAAAGTAAGCCTAGGGAAACACTGGCTTAAGCCTAGGTTAAGGCCCATAGACAATAGGTAACTTGAAGTATCCTACATATGCAGAACCATAATGAAAATCCAGCTGATAAGCATAATACGTAACCAAGGCAATAATATACAGACCAGCTAGTAAATGTAATAAGTCCCCCCAAAAATATGAAAGGTAAACCAATTGATCAATGCATACAAAATCCCCACAACAACAGATAGCCCAGCCTAGATCATCTTGGTCTATAAAATCGAAGCTTTCCCTTTTTTCAAAGTCCTAGATGGTTCTTGGTCTATAAACAATCAAGAAAAACATAAAATCAATAATGATGGTCTAATTTATCCAAATTATGTCAAAATCCTAACCCTTGGACACTTTTATAACTGTTTCCCCCAACTAGAGCTTTTACCCACCATTATTGCAGGTCTATATCTTTCACTACAATAATTTTCTCTAGAATGTAAGGCGTAGAGATCAAATTACAATTTAAGGAAATGATTAGCTTACTTTTAATAATGAAACAGGCGAAAAACTGAAGAGAAATAGCCCTAGGTCATTTTTGGTCTCTTATGGACAAAGTGAAAAAAATAAAATAAATTTGAGACTTTTTTGACTTAAAATTTGCGATTGTCCAGTCATGAAAGCATCTCCGTAGAGGGATCCATCTTATCGTGGTGGGTTATACAAGGATAAAAACTTTATTACTTGCATCCCAACCCACTTTTTACAACACACTCTCAAACTAAGACATTTAATAATTTACCCTTTGCCTCAAGATTAATGTTGAGAGTTCTATTCGCCTGAATTCAGTTTTGTAAAGCTATATTAAATCATTATCTTGGTAACCCAAATGATCAAACTTACAATTTAATTCTCAACCCATTACTGAATTCGCCTAGATCTCATATGACTTAGATTTTGTCCAAAACTGCTCTAAGCTCAAAATTTTCAACTCGCTACTTACAATTTTTCTAGCCTAATTTTCTTCCCCATTGATCTACCCATAACGACGGGTAAATTACAAACTCCAGAAAGCACGCATACGTACAAGTTGTTACACCATCTATCCTGTTTGGCAAAAACCAACACTTTCTACTTATGCACATCCTTTTTCTAATTAGAGTAGAACAGGGTCTTGAACTTGCTTTTTGCTCACCTCCCCTACAAGAGATTATTCTGCTCTATTCTAAATGATAACTCCAGAGTCAATAAGGCGAACTCCCAAATGTGCAAGTCCATGCACTTCCATAGCCAATTGTTTTTCCCCTCATCCATATGAACGGTACTACCCATAGATATCCTACTAAGAGCATCAGCAACCACATTAGCTTTACTTTGGTGGTTATGAATGTTCATATCATAGTCTTTCAGCAAATCAAGCCACCTTTTTTGCCTCAAATTTTATTTTTTCTGACTAAAGACATATTGCAAACTCTTATGGTCAGTGACACATCCACATATACCCTATACAAATAATGACGCTAAATCTTGAGAGCAAATACTACCACTGTCAACTAGAAGTCATGAGTTGAATAGTTTCTCTCATTAATCTTAAGCTGTCTAGAAGCATAAGCTATAACATTTTCCTTTTGCATCAACACGCAATCCAATCCAACTTTGAAAGTATCACTGCAATAAATAACAAACTCATTTGTTCCCTCGAGTAAGGACAAAATTGGAGAATTAATCAATCTAGTTTTCAACTCTTGAAAACTTTTGTTACAAGTATCAGACCATTGGAACTTAGCTTTTTTCTAAGTTCAACGGAGATGATATGTGTGAAAACCCCTCAACAAACTATAATAATCAGCCAAACTAAAAGAACTTCTTATTGGCGAATTCTTCATTATCTTAATTTTTTGCTTATCAACTCGAATATCTTCATACCACAAAAGTATATTATAAATAGATTTATTCTATATTTTTGCAAGAAATACTTTAACATCTCCAACCTAGTGACTTTCTAATCTCATAAAAAAATGAGCTAATAATCAATTGAACTTTTTAGAAGCCATCCATGAGACGTGGACACAAAAGAAAGGTCACGTCATCAACCATCACAACACCTTAATCAGAACATACCTAAAACAGACCGATTGCTTATATTTTCTTGTATAAATAAAAATCTAGCAGAGATGATTGAATTAAATATTATAACTAATGTCTACTACGTAATAAGTATTCGTTATCAAGTAGGAAAAGTAGTTAACCCACATTCACAATAAACCCATCTACAAACCCTTAATTTATTTCCCCAACTTTCCCATTATATATAAACATTCTTGATTTAGCCATGAATTCTAACAACATGGAAATATCAGCTAGAACAATATTTGTAGCAGTAGTAGCACTAGTACTATTGTTACATGTGAATGGCGAAGATTGCGAAGAGGTTATCGTTGGTTTAGCACCTTGCTTGCAATACATACAAGGAAATGCTACGAATCCATCGTCAGGATGTTGCACGCAGCTCGCTACATTAGTCAAGACGCGGCCAAGCTGCGTGTGTCATGTTGTTAGTGGTGTTAATGTTAATCAGACGCTCGCTTTGGCTCTTCCTAAAGCTTGTAATGTCCATATCACTGCTCCTCTTACCCCATGTACAGGTATACACCTAAGTCAAACTTGTTTTATTTTTTCACTGAAAGTTCTTTTTCATTTCTATAAAATTATGATACGATGAACAATATGTTTGATTCAGCTACTTCCCCAGTTGGTTCTCCACTCGCTTCGTCCGGTCCTTCAGGTAACAAAATCTTGATCAACTCCACATGTTTCATCTTCTTTTTCTGCACCAAGTTGACATAGATATTTTATGTATATATAGTAGACAGATCAAGAACATGGCAAAGTGAGGATTCATCAGGAGCATACTCATCGAAGCAGCCATACTCTTGCTTTCTTATTCTTGTAATAGCCTCTTTCTCACTGTTCAACACCATCTTATTATTATAATAATAAGCGATCTAATATCACAAAAAATGCATTGCCTTCTTTTCTTGATTCCTAGAAAACAAGTACTAGTGAACATACGTTGCCCATGTAACACTCTTTATTTGCATGCATTATATATGTTGAAAAGGTTACCAAAAAGGTTCTTATTTTTCTGCTGTGTCGTTTGCGGCAGAAATTAGTTTGATTGTTATTGGTTTTGATTTAGTTTAATTTGATTCATTCAAAAGGTCAAAAAAAGAAGAAGATATATATATATATATATATATATATATGATACCAAATTTATGGCGGACTTATATAAATTAAGGGACTTATATGTATAAAGGGACTTATCTAAATTTATGGCGGACTTATATAAATTAAGGGACTTATATGTATAAAGGGACTTATCTTAAAAGGGAAATGTAGTATGGCAAAAATTGTCTCTATATATATATATATATATATATATATATATATATATATATATATATATTATGTATACCTAATTATTTATCAATTCAATTTGATTATTTCTTTAAAACTAAATATTATCAATTTTTAAAAATACAAAATATAATCAAATTAAAAAAAAATCAATTAAATTTAATTTTTTTTAATTCAAATCAATTATTATTCAACTATAAACTCCCCGGCTTCTCGTTTAAGAGGCGGTTGGCCCAACTCTTTACCTTGTGAAACTCATCATGCTGTCAGTCATAAAATAGTAAAATACCACTCTAAAAAGGAAAAGGAAAAGTTCACTCTAATCAAAAGTTCAATCAACTTTCCATTTTTGGTTTCTTTTTTGTCTTTCTTTTATATATAATTTCTGCTTACTACTATTCAAGATCTCGTGTATTTCTAGATATCTAGTCTAGTAATAAAAGGTAATACTTCTATGCTTAACTCTTAAGCAAACAATTTTAGGAAGATTTATCGACATTGGACTTTCATATAAATATGATTCAAATTATTATTTTTAATGAAAAGAACATTTTTTTCAAATGAACTTTTTACAGCATAAAGGAGAGTGATTCTCCTACAAAGTTCCCAAACGAAAATGAGCATATACTAGGGTGTTAATAAATAGAATTTGATGTGGCATGGCACGTTCATTTTCCGGTGCAAAATGTATATATTCCTATTTTATTTTTGAGTTAATTATATTTAGTTGAATAATTTTTATGTGATAAAACTTAGCTATCATTTAGTCATAAATTTTGGATCAAATTTTGAACTCTATATTCAAATATCTATTTGATTATAAAATTTATGCAATTTTGAAAATCGAATCTTCAAATATTTTCAACTAGTTTTTGAGAACTCCATTCACAAAATATCAATTCCTCTTTTAAATAAAATGCATGTCTAATCAAAACTTAATTTTTAAAAAAATTACAATTTTAAATTCATTATTTCAAGTTTCAGCTTCAAAATCTATAAAGATATGGTTTGATTGGATATTCCATTTATGCAATTTATGTAATGTAGTTTGATTGGACATTCCATTTTTGAGAACATGACTCAAGTTAGGTCCTAAACATGACACCGTGATTAGAACTCTGAGGACTCCAACCAAACCTCTTAATGTTCATCGTATACATAAGATAAGTAAAGACAAATAACGAATCACAGAGCGAAAATAAATATAAAAATAAAATCTCAAATTTAAAAGCAACTCAAAGTAAACATATCCGAATAAACGGATTATATCGTCATATTCTAACATGCCTCTAACTAGTCTAGATAGGGTTGTAGGACAAGTACTAAGCTCACCCTAAACATAGGAAAGGAAAGTCAAGCAAGAGCATAAGAAAACTCCAAATGGTTCGTTCCTAAAGCATAAGCACGCACAGATCAAGTGAACTCCAAAGGATATCAAACTAGTCACGTGGATAGAATGGAGCATCTGATCTTACATTATAATATAACGTAGATAAAAGAAGGATGCATTAGTACATGAAATACACTAAGTATGTGGGCGTTGCAATGCATGATATAAATGTGATGATGGAATGATCAAGCTAAAATTATGTTAAAGCCCTTTGAAAACATAATTTTAAATGTAAGACATAGTCAACGTAAACCTCGTAAGAAAAGGGCATAATCAATTAATAACATAGCGAAATTTATAGTCATGGTGAGAAAATCATAAACCTTTGTGAGAGATATCGTTAATCGAAATAAATTATGTGAGCTATGACATGGAGTTTGGTGTTCTACCTCACACATCAAAAAGTAAGGATACATACTTGCCAAAGTAAGGACTATATTACCCTAGTGAATCCACTAAGATACTTAAGGAATCAAGCATCTACAAATAGGTGACCCTTTCTAAGGAATCAAGCCTCTACTAACGGGCGAATGATCCTTTCTCCTATGTTGCCATGTAGTATGATAGGACAATAAAATTTCTACTAACGGATCATGCCTCTACTAGTGGGTGAGCCTATATCCCAAGGTTCACTTGATACTAAGTAAACTTTCAACGGAATAGAAATCATAACTCATTAGTCATGTCACGTAGAGAGGCAATATCTATTAACCCATTTATAGTTATAATCATAGAATAGCTCTTTTCAAAGTGATTCAATCAATGTGAAAACTACATTTCAACATTTTGAATCCATAATTTGGTGAGAAAATTATTCACCGTCATTCATAAGTAAGAAATTCTTTCATAAGCATTCATTCTTCATGAGAATCAACATCTAAAACTCAATTCATCGCTTTCATAAAGTATGCATGAGGTTCGTGTAGAATCATGATCATGACGTATAATGAAATTTAGAGTAAAAACATGGGCTTTTAGATAACCAACTTTAAATTGAATTCATACATATAATCATGTAGAATAAGATTAATTGAAAACATAATTGGAAGAAGCCATAATGAATTTCATGATACCCTTGATGAAACTGAGAACCTATTAAATGAAAAACTTCAAAATCGTAAAATCAATGTCAACTCATGCATAATTAGATCATCAATAATGAAGAGTGAAGGATAATTGAAGCAACCCAATGATATATCGTTAAAATCAAATTTATTACATTAAATATCATTAAAATCTAATTTGTTACATTAAAAATTTTATTAAAAAGTAGGGAATTTCTTTGGAATTCATGGATGAAAGGAGCCCATGAATAAATACTCACATACATTGGGTAGAACCCTAGCTTGAAAGTTGAAAAGGAGTCTTGAGTCCTTGAAACCCTAACTTGAGCCTTGATCTTGCCTTGGAAGAACATTTTAGACGGAGAAGTTTTGTAATAGATGACTTGTGAGGGAATGAAAGAAATTAATAAGGATTTGGGTGGTTATAAGTCTTAGGAATAGTTTCAAAACAACGTAACTTTAATATTAAAAATAGTGTAATTCTCTAAAATAACCCTAAAAAATTAACTGCTGATAGATTATACGGACACCATTTACGGCCTGTAGAATGTACTAAGGTCCATAAAAGTCCTTCATAAAAATTGAAGTTTCAAAAGTTGTTCCACGAGGCACCTTTACGAGAAAGACAATATGAACCATAGAACCCTTTCATTGAACCTCTCCCTTTTGCAAAATAGATTTTCTTAAGACCCATTTTGTGGATCATTTGTAATACCCCGTGAAATTATCGAAATGCCCTTAAAATGTATCATATGCGCAACACGTCTTCCAAAGCTCTGATGGAAAATTAGAGATCGTATTTGCTATCAGCGCGGAAAATCGAGTTAGAAAATGATTTCGACCCGATTTAAGAGCAACCGGGTCGAAAAATAAAATTCTAAAAATTTGCAAAACAGTAGAAAATCCACGCCCCTGGCGCGACGCGGAAGGGGCACGGAGATGACTTGTTTGTTTTTCTTAATTTTCAATGGAAAATTATGATTTTCGAGAAAATGAGAAATTCCACTGGTTCGCGCCTCTGGCACGACGCGGACCGGTGTATATTTTTTTAAAAAAACTTTCTTTTATTATTGGGAGGGAATTTTGGTCATTCCCAACCTATTCTTAAGTCCAAAAACGTATTTTAAAAGTCATTTTTAGCGAAAAGGGTTCAAAATCCATTATTTTTCTAAGCTTTCAACGGGAGTTCTGAGAGAGCAGAAGAACAGAGAGTTGAGGGTTTCATCATTCCAGTGCAAATTCTTGAAGGAAAATTAGAAATTTTTCATCCCACGTGTTGACATCCCAAAGCCGCAATGTCGTGGCAACTCAATATAAAAGATAATAAAATAAAAAAATTTAAAAGGAAAAATAATTTAATTTAGGATTCGCCACCTAAATTTAAGGATAATTAGAAAACCAATTAATTATTTACAAAAATAGTCTGCAAACCAAAAATTTCGAGTAAGGGTTCAAGTTATTCCGAATGAAAGGTATTAGCACCCTTCAAAATCCACAACTGTGGGTCCCGGCTGAACTCATTTTTTTAAATTGAGGAGAAGATACACAATATAATGCAAGTATGATAATCATGAAATAAACACACATAAATAATATACACAATAATGAATAAATAAAGAATAAACTAAAATTGTTCCGTCCTTTTAATGGGAAGGCCTCAAAATCCGACGGATAGATCTTTCATCGGCCAAGTTTAGCAAATAATGAACTTAAACTAGAAAACTTGAATTTTAACATATAACAAATATGAATATAAACTAAATTTCTCCGGTTTTTTGAATGAGGAGACCTCAAAATTCGACGGATAGATTCGTCACTGGTCATATTTGACAAACAATGTATTTGTTCTTAATCAATATAAGTCAAATTATGAAGAGCAACATAATATCCAAATCAGTTGTAGATAGTGCAAACATACGTACATAAATCAGATGGCAAAAAATAAAGAACCACATAGACAACCGACACAAATATGAACAAATAATATAAATGTCAAATAGGACAAATCAGAGACAAAATTAAAGATAAATGCCGCCATTAAAATGAAACAATAGTAACGCAGTAAACTAATAGTTAAATAAAAATAAAATAAAATGACACGTTATAAGGAAAGCTTTAGACAAATACATAAATAAATAAAGTAAAACCACTAAACCCAAACAATATCAAAAATCCATTGAAGCATGTTAAATATAAAATATGCACTATAAATGCAACAAACAATTCTTGGACCTAAAATCCACTAAAAGAGCCAACTAAATAGTAACATAAAAAATGAACATATAATAATAATAATAAAATCTAGAACAAGGAAGGATTACTGGTTTTGGCTTTGTAGCACTGGCGATGTTACTTTCTCCTTCATTTGTTTCCTGGACTTCTCCACCTTAGTAGTGTTCAATCCATTCCTTCAAGTTGCAAATCTTCGAATAAAATCTCGATTATGGAGCTTGGCATTCTTCCCCAAAGCTGCAATTGTAAAAATTTCTCCATTTGGGGTTAATGGGGGTGATGTTTTTAGAGTGTTTTATGGTTGATTTTGGTTGGGAAAAAGGGGGTTGTTTTAGTAGGTTTTTATGGTAGTTTTCGGGGGTTTTGAGGCTGATTGATTTGGGGGATTTTGGTGGTGGTTGGGGGCTACTGGGTGGCGATTTTTTGGTGGTGGTTGGGGGCTGCTGGGTGGCAAGTTTTCGGTGGTGGTTGGGGCTACTGGGTGGCATTTTTTGGTGGTGGTTGGGGGTTGATTTTTGGGGCTGAAAATGGGGGTTTTAGGGCGGCGATGGGCGAGCTTTTGGGGCTAAAATCATGACATTTCAGAGATGTCTTTGGGCGGTGAAAATGGTGTATTGAAGGTGGCGTTAATAGGCTGAAAATGGAGTCATTTAAGGGCTGTTATGGCGGTGGTTTTGAGATTGTAATGGTGGAGATTTTGGAGTTGTTTAGTGTGGTTGAGGGGCTGATTTTGGTGGGGGTTTTCAGGTGGTTTTGTGGCTGTCATGGTGGTGGCTAGGTGAAGAAGAGGATAGGGATTTTCCGACAAGATGAGGGCAAGAGGAGAGGGATTGTCGGAGCTTCGGCGAACTCTTCGCCGGAGAAGAAGATGAATAGTGAGACCCAAAAAAATCTAAATATTATTAAATTTTAATCTAAATATTATTTATCCGCACCTAATTATATACACATTTTATGTCAAAATTTAATGGGCTAGAAAGTTAATGGGTCCAAATTGTGGACCAATAAAACATACGTCTATAAATATATCCG
>DF361607.1:50836-79873 GCA_000787875.1 Solanum virginianum
AATAAAACATACGTCTATAAATATATCCGAGCAAGAAAAATGAATTACTAGATTATGTTAAAATTTAAAATTAAACAAATCAAATCCTAATTAATATTTTAAAAAAAATAAAAATGACTATCAAAATTAAACTAAAATCACCCCAAAAGTATTTTAAACTATTTTAAAATATCAACATAAAAAGTGAGAATTTTTCGAAGTGTTGGGCCAAAATTGGGTGTCAACACCAGGTATGTAAAGGCTACCAAGAACATAAAAATTTTCATCCCAGGTATGTAAAGGCTACCCAAAACATGGAATTGTTCTTCCATGTGCCCAATATGTAGATTAAGTTGTAAATTGTGAGTTGATAGGTCTTGAGTTTAAGTTCTTGAATATTTTCTTCAAATTTATCTTTAAATCTTATATTTTATGTTAAATTGATGATCATCATGTTTTAATGAACTATTTACATGTATTATTATGTGATTATACAATAACTCTATATGAATCATTTGTTAAAGATTTCAAGAATGAACTTAGAAGTAATGTTTAGAGCCTTGATTGTCTGAATGTGATTATTGATGGAGTCTGAATCTTGAGATGAGTACTGCGATGGCTGAAATAGATGAAGTTAATATTCTTGCGATTTGATGGGTAGTGGACTAGTGATAAATTGAAAAAGTATTGGAGATGTGTAATTAGAGTTAATATTCTTGCGATTTAAATGAGATTGAGATAGAGTTTGAAAGGAAGAATTTATTTCTTGAGTTGATAGAATGATAGATGAGATGAGGTCCCTGCCTGAGGGGGGAGGTTGGTTGTATAACCAGCCTGACATTAATAGACTTATGAGCATATTAAGTCCTAGAAGGAGTATTAGCACCGAAATGGGTAAGAGTGAGTCTCACTCGCACTCATTAACTACGTGGCCAGCGTAGGAGAGGATTGAACCATGAAAGCGGATGTTTCCTTTGCCTGCAGAGGGCTTGACAAACTTCTTTTGGGATTCCTGACAGACTCATCCTATACCCCGACAAGGTAATGGACGGATGTGGTAGCAACATCTCTTCGTTGTATCATCACCGGGCTCATAGGTAGTGGTTGTTGGTTATAGAAATCCCCAGCTAGGTTCCTTGTTGATAGTACTCTAAGGTTGATGTGATTGTGTAATATCTTGATGGATAGTGAGATAATAGAGTCTTGTCCTTTACTCTGAGCTGACGTATATTTCATGATGATAGCACTCCGATGTGATGTGAAGGTTTGATGCTTGCTAGCTAGTGAGATGGTAGAGTTTTGTCTCTTATATCTGAGGTGAGGCCGAGTGATTGATGAGTGTTTATATATATATATTGTTTACTTTAGCCCATTTTACATACAGTACATTCCACTTACTAACTCTCTTTTGGCGCTGCATCATTTTATGATGCAGATTCTGTAGATAGAGGACTTTAGCAGCCTAATCGTCGAAGCTCCTGGATTTCCGACAGAGACTTAGTGAGTCTTCCTTTGCTTTCGAAGGACATGTTTATCTTTTCATTTATGTTGACTTATTTCATTAGATTATAGCAGCCATGGCCTGTCATAGTACCTTCCTAGCTGATAGTTATAAAGGTTTCATAGACATAGACAGTTGATTGTTGATGTCAGAATTGTTTATTTCTCATTTCTTTTCTATTGAGATACTTCTTTCGTTCTTTATATGATAATGATTGTGATAGCCCACTGATAGTCTATTATTCTCTTTATATCTTCTGCATATGAGTTTATTGAACAAATGCTGATGAGACTAGGTGGTCCGTTTAGGGATTAGCAATAGGATCCGAGTGCCAGTTACGTCTAGGGTACCCTCCCGGGGCATGATACCTTTCTACTATCTGTAGAATCTTATATGGCTCGTAAATGGATCCGTAAATCACGACTTGTTCAAACTTTAAGGCTTCATTCTACAAATCACTTTACGACCCGTATAACTTTTCACGGTCCGTTTAAACCTTTCATACTGTCAAAGTTCAATGTTTTCCTATCTCTGAATCTCCACGAATGTTTTCTATAATTCGTGAAGACAACTATGGTCCATAAAAAGGGTTTATGATCCCTGGACCAACATTATTTTTGGACTTGCTTGGTTGATTCCAACTTTTCAACTCCTAGGATATTATAGAGAATAAATTTAAATTTATGTCGAGACTATCGATATTAAAGCCATTAAACTTGTGCAGAGATTGGATGAGAAATATAAAGAAGAAAGAGGATATAATGTTTATTGACCTTAAAAGGCTTACGAAAAAATCTCGAAAGATGACCTCTAAAAGTATCTGGAGATTAAAGGTGTCCCAATAGTTTATATTAGGGAGATAAACATGTATGATGGAGCCAAGACTTGAGAGTTAAATCAGTGGGACGAGACACGGAAAACTTTAATTTTCAGTTAAGATGGAGTTACACTGAAAGTTGGTTCTTAGTCCTTTCCTAATTACTTTGGTGATGAATAAGTTGACGCGATCTATTCAGGAGTAGGTTTCATGGTGTATGTTATTTGCATCGTAAGACATAATTAATGATATAAGTTGGAGGTTTGGAGACAAATTCTGGAGTTCGGATGGTTCAAGTTGAGCAAGATCAAGATGTTTGAAGTTCAAATTTAGTATTACATTGGATGAAATAAATGTGGAAGTAAGACTTGCCACACAAACTATTTTCAAGAGAGAAAATTTTAAATATCTTGCAATCTAAGATAGTGAGGATATCGATGATGATGTTGCACATTGTATTGGGGCGGTGGAACGTGTGAGAGGTTGGGTGTATGGGGCATACGGATGGGTAGTGGACTAGTGATAAATTGAAAAAGTATTGGAGATGTGTAATTAGACATGATACTTGACAAATATTATTAAGGACATTAAATATTGGTAAAAGACTACTAGTTTTTGTACCATGCTTGGACAAGTAAAGATGAAATTATCCTTTGGTCCAAAGAAAAGAAAACGGAACAAATGATGGAATAGGAATATCCTAATTCTATTCTTTCTTCTTTTAATTTCATTTCCTAGGGTAAACACATGTTACTTTCCAACAACACTCCTTTCTAATTCTAAAACACTCTCAATTTGTTTATTACAAATCTCTAAGACCCACTAATTTATCTTTCCTTTCTCATTTGTAATCACGCCAATACCTTTTTTCAAGAAAGCGGCATCGTCCATATCTTCTTTCAGCTCTAATTCTTCAAGGCTGCAGGGTTTTCGGGTTCACGTATGTATCATTATCCGTTTTCAATTTCATCTTAATCACTTGGGAATCGACTTAATTCTTGGAATTCCCCAATTCTTGAAACACCCAAGTTTCTTTTTTGCTCTTCTTTTTTCAAGATTGGCCATTTCCCCAATTCTTGAAACACCCAAGTTTTGTTTTTAATGTTTTCTAATTCTCTTCTCTATGTTAGGGGATTTGGGTTTTAATTGGGTGAAGATGTATGTATACTTTTTCGGCTGTCATCATTTGATTCATCTTGTTTAGATTTGGGTGTTTTTGTGTGCTCTATTTCCCTTGCCAAGTTATGATATTTCTGGGTTTTATTATGATACTTTATATGCTTTACTTGAGTAGAGGGTCCATTGGAAACAGTTTATGTGGATATTACTTTTGTTTATGCTGGAGGAATCAATTTGATTTTCAGTGGTTTGTTGATAATCTATAGATTCAGCCATGTATGAAATCTTCTGTATTTTAGTGTCTTTTTAGTATACTTTCCAAAAATCACTCCTTTAAAAAAGTGTAGCTTGTAAAAGACCTTTAACTGGATTGGTGAAAGAATTGGATTTTGATTTCCACTTCCAGATGAACAAACACATCTATAGTTGCAGCAACTTAACAATGTAGCCACATGTGAGGCTTTTCTCGTCAAGATATGAGATTTCTGTCCAATTACTATATTGGTGCAACAAGTATGGGACTCCTTGTTGCTTCCGCCATGGGTGTATATAGTACTACTCTACTATTGTGGCTAAAGAACTTAGATGCAGGTCTTCCTCAACTCCAAACTAGTTTAAATGATCTTCGCCGTTCAGTTTGGGCTTAATTTCATTTAAATGCTTAAAGTTTTGGTGAGACAAATCAGGAGTGTCTGCAACTAGAGGTTATCCAAATCTCACAATTATCCGTATGCCAACATTCAAAACTCTAACCAAAGTAAAAGGGCACAACGTTGATGTAAGTGTACAATGACAAAGCCTATTCCGAACTAGTAGGTATTGCCAAAATAGATTCTTGTTTTTTCTTTTTTTCTTTTTTTTTTTTTTGCATGTGTTCTGCTTAACTAAGATCTTATGGATCATTAACTTAGATTAAATTTTTATGTCTTACTTTCGTTTTCTATTTTGTTTCAAAATATGCCACTTTTCTATATATTCTAACCTTTATTTTTAACATCTCATTTTACCCTTGATGACAATGACACTCCCTTATAAGAATGACATGATATATTTAAACCACAAAATTCAAAAGATATTTTCGGTATGTTTATATAAACCTTTACTTCAAAACTGCAAGACTCAAAAGTCCTCTTTAGGTCTTAAACTTTGTATTCGATGTTACCATTATCAAAAAAGTGTCTTAAACTTCATATCTAGTCAAACAATCAAACTAAAAAACAAAATGAAATGGAGGAAGTATGAAATATTGTCAAGTTTTTAGATAACTTCTCTCCATGTGAGTCTACATTTACCTCGCCCTTTTGACACATTTCAGTTATCATAATGGCACCTATGAATAGGTGCATTTTTTTTTTTGATTTGCAAAATAGGTGCATTTGGAAATCTATAACATGGCCAAATCATTTTGAAGGACCCCTCCTTAATTTATCCTTTTTGTGTGCTACTTGCACATTTTAATGGATGTAACTGTTTATAATCTTGTACGGTCACATCCACCTCACCGTTTGCGTTTCTCCAGTTATCATTCTTTTGCTATCTTTCCATTGCCTATCAACCTACCGGCAGCCTTCTTCTGTTTCAGACTTAGGATTGACGATAAGAAGCTCACATAAGTGAAATTCATAAGTAGTGTCTCAAGAAATGAGTTATCTTTAATATTAATTATCTTCTGTTGGTTAACCGGGAATCATATTTTAGTTTTTGCTTGCTAACTAAGTTGATTTTCCAATCTGCTTGGCTTTGAAATGCTGATGTTTGTGCAATATAAATTGCATAATCCTGAAAGTGATTGTGGAGAAACAGCTCATACTGCCTAATATCATCAGTAGCGCATGCCATTTACCTTCTGTTGTTATACCTCCGAATTCTAATTTTACTACTGTTAATGTCTACTCTGAAAGTCCAATTGCTGTTACATGTTACCATTTCAAAAAAAAAAGGGAAAAGGAAGTTCAGGTGCTGTGTCATTGAGCACTTTATCCGTGTTGAGATTTCTTGGTTTTAGGCAGTCAAGCATCAAGTCTTCTTGTTTGCTGGACAGTTCTTAAACATTCTCTTACCAATGGCTGAAGTTTGATCCAGAGAGAGAATTTCTTTCACTGTGCCACCAGATGGCTGCATTTGCTTGTGGTAATTTTTCCTTTTGTGCTTGTTCCTAAAGGTTACCACCACCAATCATTTTCTTACTTTGCTTTCTCTGTGGATTTTAAATGAAATCTTAGCATTCTTTTTGTCTGTTCTCTTTTGGCCTTCCACTTTCTGCCGTGCTCTATTTGGTTATCTGTAACTATCTTTTTCCTTCTTCCAATCAGAACAAACATTAAGTTGCAAAATGGAAATGGTTGAGGATTTTATGAATTGTCAGTCACTACTTTTAATATTGTATATAACATAACTTTTTACCTGAAGCTCTCACGTTTAACTTTCGTGGAACTATTTATGACCTAAATCTCTCTCATTCAAATTTTCCATGGTTTAGGGAGGTAAAGGTCTACTGTAATACTCTTTAGCCACTTATAATGCTCATTTATAAATGGATAAACTCTCTCAATGCTTCTTTGGTACCTTGTTTTATTTTAGGTTGGGGCAAATACTGCTTGTAATAATGTAGAGAGAATTGTTTTTGTTCTATTACTGTAGTGTTAGGCTTTTTTTTTCTTTTTTTTTTCTTTTTTGCTTTGCCTTAGCAATGGGTGAATTGATGTGAAACATTCGAGATGAGGAGCTTTGGTGTATGTTGTTTGCGAATGACATGGTACTGATTGATGAGACATGCGATGGAGTTAAATTCTAAGTTAGAGGTGTGGAGACAAACTTTGGAGACTAAAGGGTTCACGTTAAGCTGGACTAGCACAAAGTATGTAGAATGCAAACTCAGTGATACGAGACATGAGGTAGGCATGGAAGTGAGGCTCGACAAACAAAATATCCCCAAGAGTGATAGATTCAAGTACCTTGGGTCTATAATTCAGGGCAGTGGGGACATTGATGATATCACACATCGTCTTGGTGTCGCATGAATGAAGTGGAGGCTTCCCTCTGTAGTCTTATGTGATAAAATGTACCACCAAAACTCAAAGGTAAGTTCTATAAAGTGGTTGTTAGACTGGCATTAATGGGTGGAGTGCTAGTCAGTCAAAAACTCCTATGTCCAGAAAATGCATGTCACTGAGATGAGGATGTTGAGGTGGATGTGTGGTTATACTATAAGCGATAAGATTAGAAATGAGGATATGCTGAATAAGGTGGGAGTGGCCTCAGTGGTGGACAAGAAGAGCGAGACTGAGATACTTTGGTCATATGAAGAGGAGATGTACTGACACACCAGTGAGGAGGTGTGAGATGTTGGTTTTAAAGGGGTTGAGAGAGGCAGAAGTAGGTCGAAGAAGTATCAGAGAGAGATGATAAGACAAGATATAACTCAGCTTTAGGTTACGAGGACTTGAACTTAGATAAAAGTGTGTAGAAAGGTTAGAAGGTGGTGTAGTATTGTCTTGCTTGTGCTTGGTGTTTGTTATTGTACTAATGGTATTATTATTGTTTAGTATGTTGTTTAATGTGTTTCGATTGTCGGACTTTGTATTACTGTTTTGCTTCCTTCATGTAGACTTTGCACTATTACATGTTACTTGTTGTATTTTCTTCACTGTCTCCTCCTTTGTGCCTAGATTTATTGCCGTGGGTCTTTCAAAACAGCCTATACCTCCACGAGTTAGTGGTAATATCTGCGTACATTTTACCCTCACATACCCCACATGTGGGATTTCACTAGGTATGTTTTTGTTGTTGTACTATAGTGTTTAGGCCAAGCTTGCACAGACCTCGGCTAATTCATAAGTTCTGGGCCACCTCCCACCAATACAAGTTTGTCAGTTAACTCTGCACCAAGGTTAGATAGGAAGAATCCACCTAGTGTTACTGCTACTGAAGTTTAAATCCCATTTTCCAAGGTAATTACACCAACGACTCATCTGTTAGGCAAGCCATTGGGGGCTGTAACTTTGGGAGAAACTTGGTTCATCACTATACGAACCAAAAATCTGGTGTTGTTTTCATACTTAACTTTATTCTCCATGTCTTAGTGATCTCTTTCTTTCTTGCTGTCATTTGCTCTGTCTTATATGTCTCCACAAGCAGGGAGAATCTTTAAGTGGATATGTGTACTATTGAAAAATAAAAATTTTCCTTCCATTTCAATCTGGTCTGTTCCAAATGGCTTTATTTGAAGGGAAAGTAATCAAGTCAAAATACAACTATGATTTTATGTCATTTCAGCTTTAATAGGACAACTTTATACGTCTTTCACATCCTCCTACACTTAATCTTATCTTTAAGTACCTTAAGTATAATATCTTCATTGTAAGTTTGTTTGCTAAATCTCTCCAATTGATAATCCAGGTTGGTGAATTTTTTGCATGATATTGCACATTCTGTTTACTCTACGCCGTGCATAGAAGTGAAATCAAAGAGAAGCAAGAGGGAGACTGCTCACATCTGTAGGTGATGTCACGACCGGAGTTAATTGCTGGATTGTCTTTTTAGTTTCTGCTTAACCCTCTTTATTTCGATTTATCCAGAAAGTAGCTGAGAAGATATCACAGGGCAACGGTTTGTCACAGGTATTTAAGTATAGCGATTGGTAACATTTTAGCTACTTTTTCAGACTGGTCATATTGACAAGAGGACAAATTGAACAAATTATTACTTTAGGATTGTGGTGGCCATATTGTTCTACTTCAACAGTTCTCCCCCTTTTTTTAGTTTTTCCCTAGTTTGGCTTCAAATTCCCTGCCTCTCTTCACCCTTTTCTTAGAAACTACAAGTGCTGTCTCTGCTTTGGATGATATAGAATCAGAGTGTGTAGATTTACATGATATCTCTAGGTTCCAAATTATTTTGAGAGATCAGGTTGGCATACATATCTGGATATGTTTATGTAGCTGCTTGTAGATTTCTCTAAAATACAGTTGTATGCTTTTGTAGGATGGTCATCTTTATGGCAAGTAAATCTTCTATGCATTGAGAAATGCAGCTACTTTGTGTAGGTAGGGCTATGTTGCTCGGACAAAATCAGTTGAATTAGACAATTAGACAGACATCAAGTACTTGACACAGTACCTTCTCGAGTTCTCTGCTTAGAAGATTCTTTCTCTTTGAAAATTTTGTGGAGGTCATATATTTGCCTTACTGAAAAATAAATTTGACTAATATGGCTCTGCAATGGAAATGCTTTCCAGACCTTTGGTTTATCATTTATCTAAGCTAGTGTGACTTACTATTACTTGGTGATATGGATCTTATGAGGGCATATTGAAATTATTATAGGGGAAGATCTTCTAGATCTCCGGTTGGATGGTCTTTAAGTTTAATTTTCCAAATGGAAGTTGTGTTCTAGAAAGTTTGTTGCGTCATTTCCATGTACTAGCTCTTCCAATAAGCTAAAAGAGTTTGATGAGTATATCAAAAAAATCAAATCACTAGTGGAGATGTAAGTGCATTTGATAAACATGTTAGTTCTTTCTCCAAACGGTCTTTTTTTCTCTCTCTCCTTTCTTTTGTCAGGAGAGAGGTGACCTTTTGACTTCTTTTTACATGTCCGGACACACATGAAGATTGGGAAGGAAAGGGCATTTATAATGCAGATAGAGCTCTGATCATGGGATCAGTAGACTAAGATATTTGACATTTCGCATTTTCAATACAAGGAAGTAGAAATCGTCCTGTTATATGCTGTTCTTTATTCTAACACATGTATGGGTTATAATATCTGTTCTTTATCTCTACATTAATTTGTCCAAGTTTTCAGGTCGACTTTCAAACAAGAAGATTTATCAGTCAGTTGAGTATTATTGGAGTAGATGCAAGCTTGATAGTGATGTCTGTACTCATTGAAGGGCTTCCTGATGCTGTTGCTCTCAGGTGTCTTGCACGGGTTCCATTATATCTTCATCCCAAGTTAGAACTTGTTTCCCGTTCCTGGCGAGCTGCTATTCGAAGTGCTGAACTATTTAAGGCAAGACAGGAGGTCAGTTCATCTGAAGAATTTTTATGCATCTGTGCCTTTGACCCTGATAATCTATGGCAGCTTTATGATCCTATGCGTGATCTTTGGATTACTCTCCCTGTTCTTCCGTCAAACATCAGACATCTTGCACACTTTGGTGTGGTATCGACTGCTGGAAAACTCTTTGTTCTAGGTGGTGGTAGTGATGCTGTGGATCCATTGACTGGTGACCAAGATGGAAGTTTTGCCACTGATGAGGTCTGGTCGTATGACCCGGTAACCCGAGAATGGAGTCTCTGCGCGTCTATGATTGTGCCTCGAGCCATGTTCGCTTGTTGTGTGTTTGATGGGAAGATAGTTGTTGCAGGGGGTTTTACTAGCTGCAGAAAATCAAGGAACTTCTTCTTGAATAGACCGTGTCAGCTCATCCATCACCAAGGTAAACAGAAAAGGGCTCAATATGGATCCTTGATGAAGTCTCATCTCAGATCCCGAGAAGAATGTTTGGGATCCGATCCCTGATCTTCATCTCACTCACAACTCTGCATGCTCAGGAGTGGTTATTGGCGGTAAAGTTCATGTATTGCACAAAGGTTTGTCAACTGTTCAGGTTTTGGAAAATTTGAAGCAGGGTTGGAGTGTGCACGAGTATGGTTGGCTCCAAGGTCCCATGGCTGTTGTTAGGGGAGAGCTTTATGTAATGAGTCATTGGCTCATATACAAGCAGGAAAGAGAAACAAGGAAGATGGTAGTTTCAGCATCTGAATTCCGAAGAAGAATTGGGTTTGCAATGATAGGTCTGGGAGATGATATCTATATTGTTGGAGGGGTAATTGGACCCGAGCGCTGGAATTGGGACATTAAATTGCTTTCTGATGTTGATGTTCTGACACTTGGAAGTGAGAGGCAAGTGTGGCGTCAAGTTACTCCAATGACGAGGTGTAGAGGAACGGTCCTTGGTTGCACGCAGATGAGAATATAGGTCATGTATAACGGATCGCTTTCAAAAAGGGTTGAGAAGAGATTCTGGCAGCTTCTTGCATAATATATAAACCCTTTTTTGCTCAATGCTGCTGGTTTTTTCGAGTAAGCTGTGTCCATACCTTGAATGCTGGGGATTTTAACATGAAAAAAATCAGTTTTTTGCATCAAGGAGGTTTCTTTTCTTAAAGTTTTTGTTTTGTTATTGTGTTGTCTGTATGGAGATAAATTAGTTTGTTGCCTGCTTGATTCTTCTGTCTGAGCAGCGGGCATGTTTTGTCTATTGTCAACAAAGTGAACCTAAATCTTTTTGGTCTTTTTCTTATAGTCAAATCATGTATTAGGATAAGCCAAATCATAGTTCAGCGCATGTTTATATACACTAGTTCTCATTGTACTTGGGTAATCTATTCTAGAGTTTGCAGGTGAATTGTTTTGACATCTAACCATGAACGGTTAGATAGTGGTATGTAGGGAATAATTATAAATCTTTCAGCTTCCCCCAAATGCGGCATGAATTCAGAGATAGTCGGCTGGGTTAAAAGGTATTACTGCAAATTCTTTTGATTATAAGATTAAAAAATTTGAATAGTTGTCTTTTCTTTATTTAATTATGAGTATTTCAAATCTTTTTATTTATTTATTATCCAATGGCCAAAATTAATTCAGTTATGAATGTTTTTCTGTAATCTTATACTATTTATTATGGAGCAGTGATAAACTTTATTTTTTGAAATGGTGATTGCTTTCTTCCTTCCTTATTATGGTGCAACAATAAATCTTATTTTTTGAAACGTTGATTATTTCCTTCCTTATTTATTTTGGAGCTTTAATTACAATTTCATTTTTAGTATACTTTCTTCATTTCGAAATAGTTTTCACATTTTGCTTATCGGAGGTCAGTTTGCTTATTTTTCAAAATTAAATAAGATTAGATTAATTTTATATTTTAACAATAAAGTTTAGATATTCAAAAACTATACGGAGAGTATTATAAATTTTAATTAATCTCATGTCAATATGATTAAGAAAATACAACATACCTGCTGGAATTTCATAAGTGGGGTCTGAGAGTGTAGAATGTACACAGACCTTACCACTACATCACAGAGGTAGAGAGGTTGTTTCTTACCCTCATCTCAAAAACTCATAAGTAGAATAAACTAGATATGAAAGACAGGTAAGAAAAGAAATGTAAATAGAAAGAGCGATTAGTAACTAAAAACACATGATGGTATGCAAGCATAATAAAATTAACATATATAAGGCGAATAATGGCAACACAAGATATAAAGATATGACTAAACTTACTACCCTACTATACCCCATAGCCAGACATCAATCTAACCTTACGAACTTATTACTCTAATTCGTGACCTCACTCTTTCCTCTCTAAGGTCATATCCTCGGTGAGATCAAGTTTTACCATATCTTGCCTGATCACCTCCCCCAATACTTCTTCGGTCTACCTCTACCCCTCTGTGTAACTCCTAAATTCAACCTCTCACACTTTAACAGTTCTCCCTGCAACATTGAATTTGCACTCCAAATACTCTGTTTTGGTCCTACTCAGTTTGAACCCTTTGAACTCTAAAGCATGTCTCCAGACCTCTAATCTATCATTAACTTTAGCCCGAGTCTCATCAATCAATACTATGTCATCTACAAATAGCATACACCATGGAACTTCTTCTTGAATAGACCGTGTCAGCTCATCCATCACCAAGGTAAACAGAAAAGGGCTCAATATGGATCCTTGATGAAGTCTCATCTCAACAGGAAAATACTCTGAGTCTCCTCCCACCATTCTTACTCGAGTTTTGACTTTGTCGTACAAGTCCTTTATCACCAATACGAATCCTTGTGAAGTCCCATCCCAACAGAGGAATATTCTGAGTCTCCTCCCACCATTCTTACTTGAGTTTTCGCTTTGTCGCACATGTCCTTTATCACCCCTAATATATTCATAGAGACACCTTTCACCTCTAGGCACCTCCATAGGACATCTCGTACATGTCCTTTATCGCCCTGATATATGCCATCGGGACACCTTTCACCTC
The DNA here is from genome assembly GCA_000787875.1 of Solanum virginianum. Taxonomy (NCBI): domain Eukaryota; kingdom Viridiplantae; phylum Streptophyta; class Magnoliopsida; order Solanales; family Solanaceae; genus Solanum; species Solanum virginianum. The sequence goes on from DF361607.1 coordinate 63,298, forward strand.
TAGACACCTCCATAGGATATCCCTTGGAACTTTTCATAGGCCTTCTCGAGATCAATGAACACCATATGAAGGTCCTTCTTTCTTTCCCTATATTTCTCCACTAATCTCCGAACAAGATGAATTGTTTCAGTATTCGACCGCCCTAGCATGAATCCAAACTCATTATCTGAGATAGACACTACTTTTCTCACCCTCATCTCCACCACTGTCTCCCAGACCTTCATAGTGTGACTTAGCAGCTTGATACCCCTGTAATTGTTACACTTTTAAATATCCCCCTTGTTGTTGTACAATAGAACCACTGTACTACTCCTCATTTGTCAGGCATCGTGGTAGTCTTCATAATAGTATTGAGCAGTCTAGTCAACCACTCTATGTCATCCTTAATCATAAACTTCCAAAACTCTACCGGATGTTCGGATCTCATCGGGACCGCCCGCCCTCCCTCTCTTCATCCTACTAATAGCCCATCTAGCCTTTTTAACTCTGAATCGCCTGCAATATCCAAAATCACGATGACTTTCGAAGTGTGCCAACTCACCCACCTCAATATCTTTATCTCTTTTTTCATTTAAGAGTTTATGAAAGTAAGCTTGTCACCTTAGCTTAATGGAAGTCTCATCTACCAACACCTCACCCTTCTCATCTTTGATGCACTTCATTTGATTCAAGTCGCTAGCTTTCCATTCTCTCTCTTTAGCGAGCCTATACAGTGTCTTGTCCCTCCCCCTTTACCACTTAGCTTCACATATAGTCGCTCAAACGATGCTGTCTTAGCACTTATCACCGCCATCTTCACTTCTGACTTTGTCGTCTTATAAATCTTCTTCAATTGTCGTTTTTCATCCTCATCCCTACACTCCAACCACTCTTAGCTTTCACTTTGCTCTGAACTTCTCCATTCCACCACCAATCACCCTAACGTCCACCAAAAGTCTCTGGACACTCCTAATACATCGGTAGCTACTTTTCTAATGCAACTAGCAATAGTGTTCCACATACTATTCACATCACCGCTACTCCCCCAAGCTCCTAAAGTACTCAACTTATCTCCTATCTTTCGAGAAAGAGAAGGAGTCAGACTTCCCCATCTAATCCTCAGTTGGGCAAAAATAACCTTCTTCTTTTTTTTGTTAATTTCTAGGTCCATCACTAGGAGCCTATGTTGAGTAGAGATATTTTCACTCGGAATGATCTTGCAATCCTTACAAAGGCTTTTGTCGCCCTTCCGGATGAGTAAGTAAGAAATATGAGTCTTAGCTACCGCACTATGGAAGGTAATCAAGTGATTTTCCCTCTTCGAAAAGCATGAGTTTGCAATAACTAACTCAAAGATTTTGGCAAAATCCAAGATAGGCGTCCCTCCTTCATTCCTCTCCCCAAAACCAGAGTCTCCATGGACATCTTCAAACCCCTAAAAGTTGCACCGATATGCCCATTAAAATCTCCCCAATGAAGATTTTTTCTGTAACAGGTATAACTCTCACAACCTCATCAAACTCCTCTCAAAAACGCTTTTTGACTTCCCCCTCTAAGCCCACCTGGGGCGCATAGGCACTAACTACATTCACTACCTGACTACTGACCACAATTTTAATAAACATTATCCTATCACTAGTTCTCCTAACCTCAACCACATACTCCCTAAGGTCCTCATCTACTAGAGTACCTATCCCATTTCTATCCCTAGAACCACCTGAATACCATAATTTAAACCTGTCTACGTCTCGGACTTTCGTACCTACCCATCTGATCTTTTGAACGCACGCTATCTTAATTTGTCTCCTCTTAAGACACTTTACTAGCTCTATGGACTTACCTGTAAGTGATCCTATATTTCATGACCCCACTCTTAACTTAAGTACGCCCGTTCCCCTCTTACCGCCACAATCCCTCGCCTTCAATTTCAACCGATGACATGACCTTAATCCATCATCAGGTCCCAACACCATTAAATTAAAGACTAATAACCCAAGACACTACAAACGGTCAAGAAAAACGCTAATCCTACAATTGGTACAGACACTAAAAATACAAGGCACTCCAATATGATAAGTAAACAAACAATCATATTCCAAAATCTATGGGAAAGCTCACAAGAGACAATAAAATACATCTTAATTAATTTTTGGTCAAAATTTACATCTTTTGACTTCTTAAAAAGAAACTATATTAAAAAGAGAGAAAAAAAACCAAAAAAGTGGGAAATTAAATATGATATGATAAATTCAGTCGAGATATAACAGATTAATGTATGAAATCTTCATATATTTATGCATAGAAATTTAAATATTTTCTCAAATTAGTTTCAAACTTAACATATCGCCTATCCCCCCACCCCCCCACCCCCCAAAAAAACAATTAAACTTTGAATGTTGTTTGTAGTTTAGATTTTCTCAAATCTCATTGTCAATGACAAACTTCTTTAAGTAAATATTCTAACATTAAAAAGTATTTGTTAATATAATCCATATAAATGGCAATTAGCATAGTTAATGGAACTGTAGCTAATGAGCCTTATTAAATTTATTCTCTTCCTTATTTGTGAAATTTGCTCCATCATATTTATTCAAAAAAAATATTTAGATTAAATTCAATTAAATGAATTTAAAAAAATTATAATTAAAAATAAAGTTAAAATATAATTATTATCCTACCGCCATCATCATTGGTCACAATTTAGAATTTTAAAGAGAGTGTTTTATTTCGGGAGAATATGTGATTTCTCAAAGGAATATTTAATTTACATCAATAGGTTGGGTTGTGAACGAATATCAAATACTTGAAAAAGACAAAAGGGGGAAACGAATGACAAGTAAGATGAAATATGATATGATTATGTAGACCCTTCCCTGCTAACTTCCTTCGTCCAAATTTGTTGTTAATATATTAAAAATGTTTGTCTTAATTTACTTATTACTTTATAAAATTAAAATAAAATTAATTATTTTTACTTTACTTTTAGTATTAAATATTATTTAGTTGAGATTAATTTAGTGTTGGATCTATTTGCATACTTGTATATTGAGATATTATGTCAAATGATGAGTATGTCTCTGTATATTATGTTGTGCTGAAACTTTTCTGAGTGTAGGGTTATAATTCAGGGATTGTGAATAAAGTATTATTTATTGAAAAGTGACAAGGCTATAATAATGAAAGAATATTTTATTTAGTTTTTTGAAAGGAATTTGTAAATGTAAAATATAACAATTAGTTATTTAACTGGCAAAAGCGGGGGTCTATTAGCATGTTAATAAGTAAGATATTTGTATTTGATTAGTGTGGTGGTGATTATGGTTAGAAATGAAGTTTGTGTACTTGAGATAAATATTAGAGATATTTAAGAGAGCTACATGAGCTATCCTTCTCAACAGACAAGATGGGAACCAGACGTCATAATTACCAATAAAAGAAATTAATGATATGAATCCCCACATGAATATAATGGTTGAATAGAGTGACGTGACTTGATAAAATTATTAAGTGTCTAGAATTTGAGATTTGAATATGGAAAAAAATTTATGGCAATGTCATTTCTACAATGTATAATTTAAATTTAATTAAAACATTGAATGAAAACTTTTTTCTAAAAAGATAATGTGATGTGAACCCTCAAGTTGTTTGATAAGTGACATAAGCAACGCGGACCTCCTTCCTATTTTTGGATGGTTTTGACCCATTTTTGCTTGCTGTTTTCTTTACTTGAAAGAGACTTGTGCATAATTGATTACTTCCCACCATGGACAAAATTTAGACTCTTGATAATGCCCTAACTTTATTCATTTTCTATAATATTAATTAGGTGAGAAGTAAAGATAGGAAAACAAAAAATTGGTTACTCAATTTAACTAGATTAATCTCATAATTTTAGTGTATTATTATTTATTTTTTGTAATCATAATTTGAATTTCAACTTTAAAAAATAAGTTCTTAATTTCGAAGTAAAAAGTCACTAAATATTATGCCAACCAAATAAACATATGTTTAAGATGATTCACTCGATATGTATTTTATATATAATTTCAACTTTTATTTTAATTTACTTTCAATAATTGTTTGCAATGCTTTGTGTTTACCAAAGTTATTTGTGAAGTCTAAATCAGTTACTCCCTCGATTTAAAAAATAATAATTTTTTTAAAAAGAATAATATTTTTGAGCAAGTGTAATATTTTTATAATATTTTAATTTTATTTTTTTATATGATATATTTAAGGTTATATGATTACTAGATATTTTGATACGTTTGAATCTTAAAGTTAAAAAATATTTTTTATATTTTAAATTCTATATTAAATTAAATAAATTATTCTTTTTAAAAGAGAGAGAATAAAAATTTTGGCTATGCGGATTTTGGGGAAGGAAAAGCAAGAAGCAATAAAGACAAACGAACTGTTCTCGTGGATAACAAAATTTAAATAAGGTGTATAAATTTTACACAATCTTGTCATACCATTATTATTGGCTTAAATTATTGATAGACATCTAAACTTTTTTATATTTTTCATTTAGATATGTCAATTAAGACTAGTTCTTATTGAACATCTAAATTATTTAAAATATGTACCTATTAAGTATAAAATACTGATTTGACAAAAAATATAAATTGTATGTAATTCACTTGCACTGATGTGGCGAAGTATTTATTACCTAATTTTTTTTCATATATATAACAACCCATCCACCTCTCCCCCAGCCACCCAGACCCCCGGCCCCGCCACCAACCCATATATATATATAGTTAAATGTATAATTATATAAATATATTTGTATATTTCATATATAAAAAATATTTCTCTTCTTTTTTATATGTTAAAATTATATATCTTTTTCTTTATGCACTATAACTATACGAGAAAAAAATTCATATATATGTATATTTTTATTATATTAAAAATATATTTTTATAAGTCATATAAAAAAAATCATAATTATATGTATAAGATTTATTCCTCTATTTGGGATATTTCCTCTATTTGGTTTGTTCAAATTATTACAGTATTTTTAGCTAATTAAATCTAAGTTGTTTCCCTTCAATCAAATCAGTGTTTTTCACCCTAACATGACATAAAATGGCCAAGTTAAGTAGGCCACTGACTCAAGTGGATCAAAGACCAAAACCCCCAAGAGAAGATATATATTATTGATATATTTTTAACGTGATGTCCAGTTACCAATGTTTTTTTATTTTTATTAGAAAAGATTACTGTACATATTTATGTTGCACTTTGACAACCTAATCTTTACATGTATATCATTTGGAGTCATCTTTTTTCTTCTTCTTTGTAACGGAGCTGGTTAATTTGATTTTAACTTGTTTGCTTTCTTATTTTTCTTCTTGCAATAATGTGTTTTCATGTTTGAATTTCTTCTTTTGTAGAAATAAAGGAATTCTTTTATGAATTGAATTGTAATTATACTTTAAAACATCTATTTGTAGTCTGAGGTGCTAAGTTGAGTATTGGTCCTTTTTCTTCTTCAACAACATTATTGGTTTGATCTTTAAATTTTAAAATATTGATTATTTTTTACCGAAGCAAAATACTTTGTAATAGTGATCAACAAGCCACATAATTCAAATGTCCTTCGGCAAATAAAAAAAAACTAGTTAAATTATGAACTATTTTGTTCAAATATGTGTGTGTATATATATAATTGAGATGATTAAACATATTTGAGAGCGTTCAAATGTCTTCACATATAATTTTTATCTACAAGATGAATTCTCACTTAAATAATGAACTTTTTCTTCAGAAAACGATCTATCCAGTACTATTGCCTCAATTAATATTCAATGGCCTATTAGATTCATGCCATGTGGATCATAAAATAATTTATGATTGAGGTTTATTCCAAATCCTACACTTTAAACATAAGAACTAAAATAGTAAAATTAATACCAAAAGAGTCCATTAAAAATTAACCCTCATTTCTTTTTTCACTATTAATACTTTCTTCCTTTTAAGTGTATACTGACCATCAAAGGATATGGGACAGTGTATGATGTTATTCTTCATTTAACCAAAGGTTTCAAATTTAAATTCTAAATATGAAAAAAATTATTGATCGGGAATGCTTCTCTTGAATGAGTTCTATATGGTGTGAATGCGAATAAGTCAGGCTCCAATTCAGATATCGAACATCGACTAAGAAATATATTATATTTTCTGAAGTAAAATGTACCATATGCTTATCAAAAACAACACTTATTTTTTTTCTTTAACTAATTGAACTGCCAAAATATAAACTTTTTTGTCAAGTAAAGTAAAAATGGATGTGCGGATAAAATTCGAAGATGGGAAAAGTTGTAGAAGCTGAATCAGTAAAAATAAAAATGAGTACTGATTTAGTGGATGTTTGAATTAATTTATTTTTAATTTTTGATTTCTAAATATTTTTTAAAATTTAAAAGTATTTGAATAACAAAAAAAAATTTAAACACTTTTGCTAAAACTGAAAAAGTAAAAAAATAAAGCAAATTTAATCACCTCCTTAAATGGAAGAAAGTATTTATAAAAACAGATGAAGAAATATGGATTGAAATAGCCATTGAATATTACTTGTCGCAAATTGCAATAGTGCGTACACACAAAAGACGTAGGAAGAATAATGACATATGAACAATTTAATTATCATCGAAAGATGTGACACAGTGAATCGAGTTTAAGTTTTGCTTACTATTTCTCCGAATAAAAGGTCCTGTCCAATACGAATTCAAATCAGTACTTCAACAGAGATAGACATAAAATGAAAAAAAAAAAAAAGAGATTGAACAATTCAAATGTGGGGTCTGGCCAAGACCAAAGATGCATTTGCATTATCATCATTTTTATTTTTATTTTTGATGGCCCTTCGCTTTCGTTTCAAAATCAATGAGAAGGAGAAAACTCAGATGGCCATTAAAGCTGGAGAGCTCATACAATACTAAAGTTGCGTGTGAAAGAGTTTCTTTACTTCTTTCCCGAAAAGGGCAATAGAACAAATCCCTACTATATCTTCTACTTCAAATTAGTTATTAGCCATTAATGGTGATTCAAGAAGAGCAATGAGCAGAAAACAGAGCCCCATGGCTGACGACAACTCCTTTCCTTCTCCAATCCAAAGCAGTACAAACAACAACCACATTTCATCCTTTTTAGCTTCTCCAAGATTTTTCAATGGCCTTCTAACCAGAAGCCTATCTGATATTGACTCTGAAATTAGCCCCAAGTCCATTCTTGATAGCAAGCAAATATTAAACTGTGTGATCAAAAAGAAGCCTTCAACTTTAGAAGGTATTAAACTTGCTCTATTGGACCCTATTGAGAATGAAGAGAACACTAACACTACTTGCAGAATGGTTCTGTTTGGAACAGATCTTAAAGATTTTGGTATCAAGACTAAGGACAGTTCTCAAGTCTTAACATTTGGAAATGAAAGAGAAGAAAAAGATTCATCAAGAAGTGGATTGAGTTTGAGGGAAATGGAGAGTTCTGAGGACTATACATGTGTAATCACTCATGGTCCTAATCCAAAAACAACTCATATATTTGATAATTGTATTGTTCAAAATTGCTCTGTTTTGTCTGAGTTAAAAAAGGAGAATCAGCGTGACACACATGAGCAGAGCTATATTCACTTAAAGGTGCTCAGATAAACACTTTTTGTTGGAAATTTTGTTGAACAATCTTGATAAAAAATCATTCGCTCATGCTCTAAAAATATTAATACCATTAACGAAAATGCCGCTGATGGCACATGTACAGGCAAAATTGAACCAAAACCAATTTCTCTTCTTCCTCCTTTGTTTTTCTTTAGTTGGTTGTGTTTAATTATTTAACATTTAAAATTTTTAATATGTTGAATGATTGTCTCAAGTAGAGAGGATTCCAGAGGTTTATATCATTGTAATTTTAATAGGTTTATATACATAATTTTAGGCTCTGTCTGGGTAGTAGTTGATTCATTTATGTCACAATGTTGTATTTGCCTTTGATCTGAATGTTGTTTTATTCTAGCACTCCAAGTTACGATTACAGTTTAAATTTGTTTGTTTTATTTTTCTCTTTAATTTATTTAAAAAAATTGTTGTTTTTCCTTTTTAATAGCTTTCAACTTTTCTCGGATGTTTAAAATTATAAAATAAAATATTTAAGGTCATAAATTTTTTTAAAAAGAACTTTTAAAAAAAAATTATATCACATTAAAATTGGCTAAATGAATCAAAACTAAAAAAAATAGTAATAAAGATGCAATGATCAAGTTTAAGAGAAATGTCCTCTAATTTTGAGTGATGATTTTTGAACTAGTGAGACTTTTCCATATTTCTATTAGCTTTAGTAGATAGAACTTTGGGATTTTTAAAGGGGATATTCTACTTATTAGAATAGTGGGTAAGCTTTTTGGTATAATATTGTAACACCTTCAATTTTTTTTAGCTGAGACTGAGTCATTGTTCATATGATATAGGATTTTAGTTAATAATTTTTAATTGAGTATAAGTGTTAAAGTCAATTTCTTAATGTAGGAAAAAAATTAGAGATGATCTAAGGTCACACGAACCCTCTAGTACGAAGTTAAGCTAAAAATTACTTAGCATTTAAGTTCTAACGTAAGATTTTATCTAAAGCCAGTTTCTTAGTGTGAGAATAGAATTAGAGATGATATAATGTCGCGGTTCTAATGTAAGATTTTATAAAAGTTAGATGGACCAATGACTTTTAGGTTGTATATACATGCTAGGATCAATTCCTAAGTATTTAAAGTATATTAAATATGATTTAGAGTCATAAGAGATCTTTTACACCAAGTCAAGTCCAAAGAATTTCTAGCAACTAAGTTTTCGTATGAGTCGATAAAAGGATCAATTGAGGGTACTTTTATCCTAAAACTTTTGGGGGTCTATTTAAGGTCCCAAAACACATAAAACGTCAATTTTCATAATTAAAAACCCTCTCCTTCATTCCTAAACATAAACGCTCAAAAATCCTCAAGAAAGTCATCAAGTTAGGATTAACTTCCAAGATTCCTCCTCAAGGTAACTTATTCTTCATGAATTTCAAGTCACCCAACCTAAATTTCTTTATATATTCATGAATCTCTAATAGAATATTAAATCATAACCTAGAGTATAAAGAAGACGAATTCAAGAATCCCAAGAAAGGATTTCTTGATTCTTCTTTTCAAGAATTTGGGTTCTTCATCAAGAATTCCAAAAATTTTAAGTCAAGAATTCAAGAATCAAAGAGAATTCCTTCGGCCAATGTCCTTCCAAGTTCTTTCACTTTAAAAGAACTACCAAGATTTAAGATTTTTTCCAAGAAAGCGGGTATTCATCAAACTTCGATGGTAATATCAACTTTTCAGGTATGTAAGGCTACTCATAGCCTTGGATTGAGTTCATCCACACGCCCCACATGTTAATTATCCATAATTGAGTTCAAGTAGAGTCTTACCCTAAGTCTTGAATTCTAAATGAGTTAATTCCTCTTCCATTGAGTTACATATTTTCATGCACTGAGATTGTTATTATTTTTATATTTTATATTATTGAAATTTTCGTTCATGGATACTTTCCCATGAACCATAATAAAGTTGATGATCATGGTTTTTCTATATATTCTTTGATATTGAGATTTATGATATATCATGCATTAAACAGGTATTTTGAATAAAGGTTTTGCATGTTCTAGTAACGATGATGACTTTTTTATGCATTGATGAAAGAGTCTTTCATACATTAAACAAGTATTTTGAATAAAGGTTTTGCATGTTCTAGTAAAGAGGATGACTTTTCTATGCATTGATGAAAGAGTAATTCAAACTAATATTATATATATGTATTTTATTGAGTCCAAAGAGTTATATTTTAAGGAACATATTTTGATGAGATAATGCATGATGTAATGTTAAATTAGTTAACCTCTTAAGTTACTACGAAAATCTATGAAGTTCGAAATCTTGCTTTAAACTCAAGTAAAATATTAGTAGTATAAGTATTTTATGAATAGTGAAACATGAAGACTATGATTTTAGATAGTTTTGAGAAAAGTTAAGAGAAAGTTAAGTTGGACTAAGTCCCAAAGAGAAGAAAATAATACTTTGAGAAAGAATATTCTTTTAAGTATGAACATATAATTAATAAATTTTGGGAGTAGTATTGAGCACAAATATGAGTGAGAGTAATAATAATAACTTGAACTCATAAACTACGTAGCCAGCGTAGGATAGGATTGTACAAAGGTACAACTCCTCACTCGCCACTGAGATGACCCAGTTTTGGGATGAATCCACTCCCCTAGTTTTCGTTTCTTACCCCGGCAAAGTATAGGTCAGCTCTGGCAGTGTGGACAAGACATTGTATCATCATGAAGCTCATAGTGATGGTTTATTTTACACACTGAGATTTATTATTTCTTTATTAAAGTTTTTTTTATTATGTTGCATATTTAATTGAGTTGAGTTATGCAGAGCTATGCATTTGAGTATCATAATTTTTATATATTGAGTTGTGTTCATTAATGCATTAAAGTCAGTATTTCTTTATATTAAGTTGCACTTTTAAACAAGTTTAAAAACATACGTTTTACTTGCATGACATACTTTTGCAAATTAAGCTATCTCAAAGTTCAATTTTAACGTAAGTATCCTATTCTTAATACTTTTTGACCATCTTACATACCGTATATTCCATGTACTGATGCCACTTGACGCTGCATCATTTCATGATGCAGGTGCAGATTTTAGAGATCCTCAGCAAGCACTTCGTTGAAGATCTATTTAGTCGCAGACAGTGGTGAGACCTCCTGACTTTCGGAGGAACCCTTTTATTTTAGTTCATTCCTTTTTTTATTTATCTTGAGGTAGTCTTGAACATGTCTTGGCACCTTCTTATGATTTGATAGAGACTTCATAGATAGAGTTCGATAGAGAATAGTAGAGTTTGTCTTACTTTTAGAGTCAATTTTGAAAAACTATCATTATTTATTTCAATTGAAACATTAAGTTATTTTAATACAAGATATAAAATTATTTTACATGATAATGTGCATTCCCACTTGAGTACTTTTTGTTGTTTTATTAAATTTTCTGCTAATTGACTAAGTGAGTTGAGCCAAGTGGTTCGTTTGGGAACCAATAATGGTTTTCGAGTGCCGGTCACGTCTAGGGTGTATGCTCGGGGGGCAACATTATACCAAAAAGAAAGTCACAAATAATCTAATCTCTTGTAGATTTTTCTATAAAAATGTCACGCCCCAAATCCCATTAAGGCAGACTAGCACCCGTTGTCGATAAGGCCCGGGAGAACCAACCTGTATCTATGTGCTTTATATACATATTAGAAGGTGTTCTATACTCAACATGTCTTTAGGTAAGTAAACAGTAATAAGAAGCCAAAAGAAACGCATATGTCTAGGCCGTTAGGGCCATGTTGTCTAAAGTACGAGACGTGACTACACTTTAATTTACATAGTTTACAAAGCCTCTAAATAATGACAAGTATTTGATATGGGTTGGGACAGGCCCCACCTTGACAAACTGTACAACACAAAATAAAATAATCTCTAGACATGCAAAGCCCCGAAGCAACCTGGAGCTTGGTAACCACAGCTGGATATCCTGTACTCCTACTAGGGAGATCTACTAGCACCTGTACCTGCAGCATGAAATGCAGGTCCCCCGTAAGGGACGTCAGTACGAGATAATATACTGAATATGTAAGGCAGGAAATACTATTTATGAAATGACAACTCAAATGGAACTGTGGACTGACGTATGATAAGAGACCACCTTTAATCATATTGTGGGAATAGGTACTTTATATTCTTTATATCACTTTACCTTTACTATAAAATCTATGTACAACATATACTATAAAAGACCAACTAATCAGTGGTAAACTGTATTGGGTTCATCCCTGGCTAGGCTCTTCCTTAGCCCCTCAAGCTACCCCCCGTGATAGGATCGTCCCTAGCTAGGTGCTTCTTCCACCCTTTTGGGCTACCACTTATCTATAAGCAATATTCTTTACCTTTCAATTACCTTTAAGATGATCTTGTTGCCACCTATCTATAAGCAATATATAATACCTTTCAATTACCTTTGAGATGGTTCTTATGGTGGTCACAATATTGGAGCTGTAGAACTCTGTAGGTAGCAGGTGATATGTAGATACTTATACAAGACAATATGACAATGAAAAGAGTACGTTACACAAATAATGAAATGCGTATGAGATAAAACAACTTATGGACTTTATTTGGTAACAAGAACCCACGTAAGTTGGCATCCACATATGTATGAAGATATGAAGGTGACTGTGTATTGTACGACCTCGCTATTACCTCGGGATAACCTTCCCTTCCTCAAAATGTTTATCTATAACATAGTAAGTAATAAAACTAGCATTAGTAGCTAATAGACACATCTTGGAAACCCAATTTCACATAAAAACAACACACAGGCAGCAAGTGTGTAGCTATAAACCCGAGCGTATTTTTTGGACCTTTTCACCTCTAATCATATTTTCTAATGTGCATTATCATATACACATCCTATACATCCTATCTTAGTGCTACAACAGTCCTATAACAGCTCAAAAAACAAAACACTAACAATTCTACACAACATACAAACGGGCGGCATAACGTCACATTCTTTTGTTACCTTTCGACGTCGACAATCCCAAACCTATCCCAACTTTAACCAGCCTGTCCTTAACATATATACACATAATAACAGCCTTAAAGTAGTCTCATAACAGTACTAAATAAGTCATGAAGGACGTGAAGCAATAGCCTTATATACTGATGCCCACAAGTTCTAATCAAGAATACAATTGCACTAAATCAGTCATGAAAGACATGAAGCAATAGCCTTATATACCTCAGCCCACAAGTTCCAATCAAGAATACAATTGCAATATCACATAAGATCTCGCTTTTGCGGACTGGACAAGCAGTGAATCAGCCTTGTTACACAACTACCAAACTTACTTTTGTTAAGGAAATAAGTATTACTTTATAATACAGCCAATCAAGAAGAGAAAAATCATTTTAATTAACAAGAAAAATACACAACACGTTTCCAACATATGCTGTCCAACAATTTCAGCATGAACATAACCAACATAACCTCTTGTTTGTCATGAGAAAACTATACTAAACACATACTTAAACTTACTAACCTTAGCCTTCAAGATTAAGGTCCCCTTTAAGAACCCTAGAGGGTTATTTTGACTGCCTTGAATTAGAATGTAATTGGGCCTTTTTCATTCTTCATGTTGGGCTGTATGTATAGCCCACTTATAGTACTAAAATATGGGCTAAAGATACACCCTTAACACAGACTTTATTCATAATCAAAATTGGACAAATTCGACGTCGGGCCTCATCTCCGTTTAACTAGCAAGCTTAAGCTAAGCAAGTAGCTGACTCATTTGGTAGCTTCCTAAGTCCTAAAAGCACCTCAATTCTCTCAATTTCTTTAAGGTTATAATCTCCTCAATTTGACACAAGACATATTTACACTCGACCCTCTTAAGCGCAAACACAACCGCTGCTAGCTCAAGATCATGTGTTGGATAGTTCCTCAATTTGACACAAGACATATTTACACTCGACCCTCTTAAGCATTAGATACACATATCGCCCTTTAACATGAGATTCAAACACTTTTAGAAATTGGCATTAGTTTGAAAGTCCATATCATGTTTGATGTGTACAGTACTCATACATATTATGTGTGGGGTGTTACATCCTCCCCCACTTAGGAACATTCATCCTCAAATGTTAACATAATTAGGTAGCTTAACTAAGTTCAACACTTTACTTACACAATCTTTTGATAATACAGTAAGTATTCAATCATACGTACCTATTAGTGTCCTAATTCTGCATGTTGGACCTTTTCTTTAACTTCAAATAAGTAAGGGTATCTTGATTTTATCATGTCGTAAGCCTCTCATGTAATCTCTTCGGCTTGCTGGTTTCTCCAAAGTACCTTTACTGAAGCTATTTCTTTATTCCTTAGCTTCTTAACTTGACGACCTAGAATAGCAACAGTTGCCTCTTCATAGGTGAGATCTTCTATAACCTATACATCCTCAATAGGAGTGATACGAGATGGGTTACCTATGCATTTTCGAAGCTTCAAGACATGGAAAATTGGACGAACCATTGAATGCTCTTGGGGTAGCTCTAGTTCATATGCAACCTGCTCGAATCTCTTAATAATCTAATATGGTCTTACGTAATGTGGGATCAGCTTCCCTTTCTTGCCAAATCTCATAATCCCTTTCACTGGAGACACCTCTAAGAATACCCAATCTTCTACTAAGAATTCTAGTCCTCTTCTCTTGATATCCGCATATGATTTGTGATGGCTTCAGGCTATTTCCAGACTTTGCTGTATTATCATAACCTTTTCCATGGCCTACTGCACCAAATCTGGCCCATGTAAGGTGGTTTCACCCACTTCAAACTAACCAATCGGCGACCTACATTTCCTTCCAAACAAAGTTTCATAAGGTGCCATCTTGATACTAGAGTGGTAGCTATTATTACAGGCAAATTCAATAAGTGGCAAGCGGTCCACCCAACTTCCTTTAAAGTCTAATGCACAAGCTCGCAACATATCTTCAAGTGTCTGAATGGTGCATTCTGCTTGACCGTCTGTTTGAGGGTGGAAAGTTGTACTCAAATTCACCTGTGTTCCTAAACACCTTTGGAAGGACCTCCAAAATTTTACAGTGAATTGAGCTCCTCGGTCAGATATAATGGAGACTAGGACTCCATGTAGCCTGACTATCTCTTTGAGGTATAGTTTGGCATACTCTTCAGCTGTATAATCACTCTTGACTGGCAAGAAATGTGCTGACTTTTTGAGTCTGTCAACTATTACCCATATAGAGTCAAACTTCTGAAATAAGCGAGGCAAATCGGTAACAAAATCCATATTAATCATATCCCACTTCCATGTTGGAATTTCTATACATTGCATATAACCTCCTGGATTTTGGTTTTCTACTTTACTTGTTGACAGTTTGGACATTGAGCAATGAATTTCGCAAGGTCCTTTTTCATGCCTCCCCACCAAAATATTCCTTTCACGTCATGGTATATCTTAGTTGATCCTGGATAGATGGAATATCTGGAATGATAGGCTTCTTCTATTATCCTTTTCCTTAACTCATTAATATCAGGTACACATAATCTAATTTGGTAATATAGTACTCCATTTTGTGCAAGATCAAAGCCCTTTATCGTGCCCTGACTCACCTTGTGCTTAACTTGTTATAGAACAGGATCCTCAAACTATTTTTCTTTAACCTCCATCACCAATGAAGACGATGACGCATTATGTACAATAACCACTTCCGTTGGGGTTTCAAGAAGGTGAACTCCTAAACTAGCTAGTTTTCGTAGATCTCTAGCCACCCCTTAACTTACCATGGTCTGGTCACTAGTATTCATGATTTCTTTACGACTCAGGGCATCGGCTACCACATTTGCCTTCCCCGCATGGTATCGTATATCAATTTCATAATCTTTTATTAGCTCTAACCATCTTCGCTGCCTTAAGTTTAGGTCTTTCTGCTAAAAAATGTACTACAAACCCTTATGGTCTATATAGATGTCAACATGAACCCCATAGAAATAATGGCGCCATATCTTCATAGCAAACACAACCGCTGCTAGCTCAAGATCATGTGTTGGATAGTTTTTCTCATATGGCCTAGCTGTCTAGATGCATAAGAAATTACCCTACCATGCTGTGTCAGTACATACCCTAAGCCAACTCTTGAGGCATCGTAGACCCTCAACAAACCTCCTATAATAACCCGCCAAACCTAGGAAGCTCCAAACTTTCGTGGGTATTATCGCTCTTGGCCAATATTTCACAGTCTCTATCTTTTGCAAATCAACCCTTATGCCCATATCAGACACAATATGACCTAAGAATGCCACTGAGTTTAGCCAAAACTCACATTTAGAAAATTTGGCGTACAACTGTCTATCACGAAGAACCTGTGACACTTATCGTAAGTGATTTCTATGGTCCTCTTCTGATTTTAAATATACCAGAATGTCATCTATGAATACTATCATGAACACATCTAAGAATAGCTTGAATACCCTATTTATTAGGTCCATAAAAATTGCTGGTGCATTCGTTAGCCCAAATGACATGACAAAAAATTCAAAGTGACTATAGCGGGCTCTGAAAGCAGTCTTAGGTATGTCATTCTCCTTCACCCTTACTTTGTGATACCCTGACCTCAAGTCAATTTTTGAAAAGCATTTGACATCCTGTAGCTGATCAAATAAATCATCAATCCTAGGGAGGGGGTATTTATTCTTAATTGTCACCTTTTTTAATTGTCGATAGTCGATACACATCCTTAAGGTTTCATCCTTTTTGCGTACAAATAACACTGGTAGACCCCAAGGGGACATACTAGGTCTTATAAAACCCTTCTCCAATAAGTCTTTTAACTGCTCCTTTAATTCACGTAATTCTGTCGAGGCCATTCTATATGGAGGAATAGAAATAGGTTGAGTACCTAGAAGTAAGTCAATACCAAAATCTATCTCT
>DF361606.1:339-13133 GCA_000787875.1 Solanum virginianum
ATGGTTTTGTATGAAGACTTTCTTGTTGGAGCAATATCTAAGAAGGACCAATCTGTTTAGTTGGTCCAATTTGTATCTTGTTATTAATGTAGAATATTGATTGGACTTTTATTAGCTCGCTGGTTCTAGCTTAGACAGGTTATGTACAATTAGTCAGCAAGGTAATTTTTTGTAAGCTCAAATGCCATGTCTCGTAATTCTTGCATCTCCTTGATGCCGTTTATTAATACCACTTCATAAAAAAATATTCCCTCGGTCCCAATTGATGTGACACTTTTTTTTTTAGTCAATTCCAAAAAGAATGACATATTTATATACTTAGTAACAATTTAACTTTAAAATGCTCGTTTTATCCGTAATGAGACGATCTATAGCCACAAACATCTATGACTTGTCTCAGACCACAAGTTTCCAAAGTCATTCTTTCTTTCTTCCTTGGACTCCATGTTAAAGTCAAACAACATCACATTAATTGGACGGAGGGGATAAAACTGAGGAGGACTAGAACAATGACTGGATATTCTTTATGGCCAAGCTACTTGTCTATTTGTGCATCAAAGTTATAGATGAAACATGTAGGTATGTTGGAGTTGGTGCTAGAAGCACAACCCTCTGGAGAATAAAAAGAAGGAACACAGATGAGATGCTAGAAAAATTAAGTATAAATATGTAATAGTTGATTGCATGTATGGAGGAATTTTAAAAATTGCTATTAGGGGATTTTGCTGCTATACTGGAGGGAAAAGACATACCTGGTTGTGGAAGATAGAGGAAAGGAGGTGAGAGATAGAGGAAAGGTGGTCCAAAATATATGTTCCCAACCTGATTTTGAGAAACAACACGGAGTTGTCTTGGCTATTTAGAAGCTCAGTTCCCAGAATTCATAAGCTACAACAGATCTGGAGAGCTTCATTCCGCCGGCTCAGTCTTAAGACAAGTTGAGATTCTGAGATGGTTACTAATTCTCTATTTCATGCCTGATCTGATTTTTGGAAGTTCTAATCTTACCTTTGAGAACATATTTGGCTAGGAAGCTTGAATGTGAGATATACATATAGCGCTATCCATTTTGGTAGGGTGATATTTTATTGTCATAATTGGTAGATTTAATATTTGTTACTGAGACTTCTGTCCAGAACATTTTTACGAGTCTAGTAATAGTGGGGAAGGCATTGAAGGGATTTTTCCAAGAAAATTCGATTTTTCATCTCATGTACTACAAGTTGGTTACTGCTTAATATTGACATGTTGCAAGACATGGCAAGCCACATGGCTGTCTGAATGTGTTGTTCACCCTAAGCACATATACTCGCGCTTAATGAGATTCCAACCACCCTTGATGTATACATTGCTTTCCCTAGTTTTGTCCAATGGAAAAGATGGGAGTTTAGATTTTTGCAAATTTGGGTACAAGTTGTTTCTTGTAGGAGTAACAGACTGGAGTTGAGTGGCGAATGGTATACAAATGAACCTGAAACATGTGTGTTAAGCGCATGAAGCTCAAAAATGAAGTCTTAAATGTCAAATTTCTTCAGATGGGGGCGCCTAAAGATTTTAGATATTTGAGCTTATAATCAAACAAACTTTAAGAGGCTGATACGATTCGAGATCACTAGCCACATTGGAGTATTTAATAACAAGAACTGAACACAAGTCAAAGATAGAATTGGACTAGAGGTAATCTAAAATTGTCTGACTAGTCAACAAAGAAGACATCGAGAGCCCTAGATGAATGTATCAGGCAATAAAGTGCCATGGAGAAAGACATGGAAGAATAAAGTGCCAACTAAAGTGAGATGTTTTATATGGCTTGTGGCTAGAAGAGCATGCCTAACTCATGAGAAGCTACAAAGAAGAGGCTTCCAAATAGCCTCCTGGTGTTCATTGTGCAATGAGACTTATGAGACCAACAACCATCTAGTTCTTCATTGCAATTTCACTAAACTATGGGCCATTTTCCTAAGAAGAAGAACAAATACAAACTGGAATGCCAGAACACACAGCTGACCTTAGTTGCTGGGTGAGGAGAGGGGGGAGTAAGAGCCAGAAGAAATGGTGGAGCATGATACCTTCTTTTATATGGTGGACTATCTGGAGAGAAAGAAACAAGAGGTGCATGGAAAACACTGCAAAATCAGTACAAAAGACTAAATGGTTTTGTATGAAGACTTTCTTGTTTTGGTGTAAAGAGGAGGGTATAGAGGATGCTGGACAGATCTTAGATTTTTTTCCTACTTGTAAGCTTAGTAGCAGCAATTCTTAAGTCTGTTTTTGTTGAGCTACTGATGTAAATCTTTTTGGTGGTTGCCAGCATTCTCTCATTGCTGAAAAATACAACTTTACCTTTATCAAAAAAAAAAAAATGAATGTATCAGGCAATAATCGACAAACTAGTTCGCCTCCAAAGAGTGACAAAATAGAACCTAAGACATGTAGGAATATGAAGAAGATCATCTTCAAGAATTCCAATTCTTGAAAACAGGCACTCATAAGGTCTTCTCTTGCAAAGGAGTTTTCTAATATCTCAGTATGCAGAGCTCCTGAACGACTAGCCTAGAGTCTTATTTTATAGTCCTCAATATTTTAAAGGTCCATTCGCTGACTCACGTACAATTTTGTGCTCTCAGGAAAGTGATCTTTAGCCTTTTGTGTCGTTCTGCCCTTTATTGGTCCATTTGCTCTCCAACATCTTCTATAGTATTACAGGTATGGAAATCCATTTATGCTCCTAACACTAGCTTGATCTTCTGAATCTCAAGCCTTCAAATTTTTGTTTGCATGAATCATCAAAGAGACTCTCCTAGCACCTTGTAGCCAATTCTTGAAGATCATGCAGCTACCTACTGTGCATTCTTTGGACATTCTTGGACTTGGGAGCTTATCAATGGTCCGCTAGAAAATTCAAGATCATCCTCAAGGTGCTCCACTTTGCCTGGACTGCCCTAGTTCATATTAGAGGCTCTATGCTAGAAATCCATGACATACTCTCTAGTCCACTCTATTAGTTTTGCCACTTTTTGATGAGTTTGGGCAGCTTTCACACAAACTCACAATAAGCTACTACTTTCTCATTTATGTACTCTTTCCTTCTAATCTGTTTCCAAAAAAAATAAAAATAAAATTGACTCCTTGTATTTGAGAACATTTGACCTCAACTTCATCTTATTCCTTTGACATAACTGATTAGAGCTCTACTTAATATTAAAAAATAACTTATTACGAGGGAGAAGCAAGATGTGATACACGAAATTTTACCACCTTTCCTTAAGTTTTAATAGTAGGGCAATCTTGGTAAGTTCCATATAGTTAGGTTTTGTAGCAGAAGTCTTTCTTTATTTCTTTAAACTCTGTGCTCAATTAAATAAATATATCAAAGGTTGCCAGGTGGATTCACAACTGAGCTTCCTTACAACAATTACATGCCCGGTCTAATCCACAAGTGGGGTTTGAGGAGGGTAGGATGTACAAGACCTTACCTTTATCTTTCAGGAGCAGAGAGGTTGTTTTAGGTAGACCTTTGGCACAATGACACATTACCATAAAAGGTTAGAAATAAAAATAACGACATCAAAGTGGTAAGCTAAACACTATCAATGAAGCAACATGTAACAATAGAAAACAAAGTAAAAACATTATGCAAATACTAAATAGTAGTCCCTCCATCTCATTTTATGTGGCACCATTTGATTTGACACGCTATTTAAGGAAAAAAGGAAAACTTTTGAAACTTGTGTCAATCAATTCTTAGATACTTGTGTGATTGTAAATCATTTCAAGGAACAAGGAGGAATTTTAAAGTCGAATTGTTTCTAATTATAGTGAGGTGACATTCTTTTTGGGTTGGAGTAAAAAGCAAAGGGTGTCACATAAAATGGGACTAGCCCCTTTTCTCTTCCATATAAAGATTCTACACCAAGTGGCTAACCACTAACTTTCTGCCTAATCCTCGACATCCAAACCTTCTTAGCTAGAGTCGTGTCCTCAGTTAGTTAAAGGTGTGTATTTCCTACTGAATCACTTTCCCCAGTTCTCCAGCCTACCTCTACCTTTCTTAACAGCCTGGTAGACCTCACACCTCCTTCCTGGTGCATCTATACACCTCTTCACATGGTTGAAATGTCTTAGCCTTGTTTTAATTTAGGAGCTTTAAAGCATGTAACACATTAGCACTTGGTTCTTTTCTTGTTATGTTGATAACATTTCTCATTACTTATGGAAAAATATATAAGTTGCTCTTTTCATCCAAGGTGGGTGTGGCTTAGTAGTCAATGAAGTGGATTGAGAATCATGAGATCTCATGTTTAAATATCAGCAAAGACAAAATCCACTAGGTGATTTCTTCTCGTCTATCCTAACCTTTGTGGATAGAGTTACCAAGTATTTGTTGCTTGTTGGTGGTGACGAAGTATCACGTGGAATTAGCCGAAGCGTGCGCAAGCTAATCCAGACACCTCTTTTGTCAAAAATTATATAAGTTGCTCCTAAAGTTGTCCGGAAAAATAATTTACACACTTTAACACCCTTTTACTATAACTGTTTCTTCACCATTAGTCCTTTGATTTTTTTTATTTTTTATTTTTTGGATAAAGGACAAAAATATCTCTGGTGAACTGTATTTGAAGGAAAAAAAAAAGTTCTTCTGGTGTAATTTTGGCTTCAGATTTCAGACTTAGTTTGGAAAATAAAGGAGAGGAAAGACAGGTTCTTAACCGGAAATTTGGCCATAACCCAATCACCTGATTGGTTGGATTCCACTGTTTCGAAACCAATAAGAATTATGTTGCTGACTCTCTTTTACTCCCTCTCCCTCTCCCTCTCCTTCTATTTATTCACTCTCTTTTACTCCCTCTCCTTCTATTTGTTCTAAAACCCATACTCGTCCCTTTTTAAAAGCTAACAAAATTCTCATATTTCTTCAGGATACCTAGGTTATTCATGGTAATCTCCAGTAGCTTACCTTAACAGAAGAATTGGACAGTTGGGTTGGGAGAGGGTGATAAACATATGGTTTCTGGAAAGAAATTGTGAAAATATAGGTGGGTGGAAGGAATTTGAGAAAGAAATGGCTAGTTGGAAACTCCATCAAACCAACTAATTGAGATGCTTCACCCCTTCAAATTATTGATATTAGTCAAATGACGAACAACCAGAATTAATTTGTTGACTGTTCTAAAATACGTCAATCGGAATCTGTTCACCAGTGATGAAGACCCTGGGTGTTAACATTCTTGCAGAAGCTTTAAATTCAGAAATTGTTTTATTCTAATTAGTGTCTTGGCTAGACAAAGACAAGGGAATTTGCGAAGTAGGTGTTTATGTGAGCACAAAAGTATGTCTGCCTTTTGCAGCCATAGTGGTCCTTTTACTGATATTTCTTTTTCTGAAGGAAAAAAAGAAAGAAGAAAGGTTAAAGATAATTAAAAAGAATAAATTAAGTAGTGTTATCCATGTGTCAGGTTTGTGTATGACATCATTAACCATAGACTTCTCTTAGCAAGGGATATTAGTTCCACTCCAAGCAACAATAGGGGGTAAATTCTGGCTCATGAAAATTACGGTACATATATATGATTTTCTTCTGACAATTTTATTATTTATTGAAAAGACTATAAAAACAAGAAAAAATAGTTGAAATAGGAATGTGTGACATGGACTTAGTTTATTTGTGTCAAATTTGCTCCTAAACTTCACGAAATGGTCTATAGTTTTCCTCTGTTAATAGTTGGGTTCAGTTCCATCCCCATTGTTATAAAAATGGGCTAGATTTGTCTTTACTAACTAACGGCAAAAATTTCCAGCACAGTGTATTTTTTTACCAAGGAAAAGGGTCAAATTTTCCCTTGAACAATGAAGAATGGTCTAGTCAATGTCTCATACTTTTATCTTAACTACTTTCTCCGGTCACCATTTTACCTCTACTAGAAGTCTGCCACCCCTCAACCACTATAATGCCATCATGACCACCACAAATACTACTACAAAAATGATTTAGGAGCTGAATATTATGCACCTGCTTAGTTTTAATGGGAGATGTTTATGGAGTTGTGTCATCACTAATGGTGGAGGAGTTGTATCAATGGAGCACTAACAAAAGGGGTGTGAATTCAAGTTGCTGGTGCAATTATATTTAGAGTTCTATTTGGGCTAGTTTGATGCTTAAGGGTGGTTAATTTGATGTTGGGATAGAGACCTAGTTGTTTGAGTTTTTTTTTTTCCGAAATTGGTAACTTTCTAGTCGTTTGAGGTTATAAGTGTTGAAAAAGACGGTGTTGCTGCTGTCGGAATAATAAACCTGTGCTTTTATAAGTACGGGGGCAAATATGGGTCATTCACATAATTCAAGGGCCTGTTGAACTCTTTTCCTTTTGTTAAAAATGCCCACGGGTTGGAAAGCTTTATTTGTTATAGTCAGTAAGGGAAAAATGTGGATCTTTTCACTTTTATTATCCAGTTCTAGAATGTTATCCACTATATCCAACCTGTTTGAATCTTAGAATTATGATAATTGTGAGAAGACATAACCCCAGTTTTCAATTGATGTATGCTAGTAAAATCATGCCTTTTTAAAGATAATAGTATAGTGCTTTCTACCATTTTGCGTTACTCTTTTATTTTTAGGATGTTCAAATTAAAAAAAAATTAAAATTGACACCATTCTATATTTGGGAAACTATTTAATCTTAATTCTTTTAAGGGTTAATTAAATGTAACTGGTAAAGTTGTTGCTACGTAACCAGGAGGTCACAGGTTCAAATCTTGGAAACAACTTTTGATAGAAATCCAAGGTAAGGCTCCGAACAATAGACCCTTGTGGTAGGGCCCTTCCCCGGACCCTGTGCATAGCGGGAGTTTTAGTGCACCGGGCTTGCTCTTTTACTTTTAAGGGTTAATTACATTAAACACCCCTGTTAATATATTTAGTTTTGGATACACAACCTACATTTTAAAATTAAACACTTAACGCCCCTTATAGTTTGAAAATGCTATATTTACACATCTTACGAGGTAAATCCGTAACTAAGTATATTAAAATGGACAAACTAAAATTATAAATAAGAAGTTTTTGTCTATTTCACGCCTTGAATTAAAAAAGAGAGCAATAATAATTTTTTAAAATATGCATCCTTCCAAACTCTTAAATAAGAAATGAATACAAATTACTTGATAGGATGACTAGAACTTTTACGTATTTGTCGAAATATTTTCATCTTCGAAGCAACTAAAATATAATGATGATATCTCTATTTTCTCTTTTAACATTTGAACCTCCTGCATATTATAGAAATACTACAAAAATGGACCTTTATCTAACTAAATAAATTTAATATTTGAAGCATAGAATAAACAAAACAAAACTAAAAGAAAAATTTTGTATATAATAAATTATTTAAATTAAATAAACGTACAGATCAACCCTCAGGGGTTGGCCTGGTGGCAATTGACTTGAGCCTTGGGGTTTGCTCCCTTTCAAGGTCTCAAGTTCAAACTCCACTGGGTGCAAACAATTTTTGAGGGCCATCAGACTGGGTAAAACCTGAATAAACCGTGGTGCACTTGCGGAAAACTCCTTGCCGAGGGCATGTACACCCCCGGGATTAGTTGGGGCTCAAAGAGACTTGGACACCCGGTGCAAATAAAAAAAATAATAAAAAAATAAACGTACAGATCAGTTACGTATTTAAAGTGCAAAAAGATTATTTTCAATTGTTGATATATCTTATTAGGTAATTTGTGGTATTTATAATTTTAATTTATTTTTGAATAATTATAGTTTAATACACTTAGCTACTGATAGATCTCATATGGGATTTAGTGTATGGTTTTCATTGTACAAGTGGTGTATAACAACAAAAACATACCTAGTATAGTTCCACAAGTAGGGTTTGGAGAGGATGGTGTGTACGCAAGCCTCATCCGTACCTTGTTTAGGTAGAGAGGTTGCATCCTAAATTGAGTCATATTATAGGGGTACTTAGTGTAATCAATCCAATTTTTAATTTTCCCTTCCTGTTGTGACTTGTTGAAACTAACTTGATTCAGAAACTGATCTTTTATAAAGTGAGAAATAAGAAGTGCTACGTGGAGCTCTTACTGCATTCAACTTAAATCAGGGGCTTTTGGGACCTTGCACATATATATAGTGTAATTTATTAAAAATTCAAATTTCTTGCAATGTCAAAAAATGCCACATAGAAAAGGGTGGATGGAGTATATAAATTCGATGGGTGGAAGGTGACTGAGGTTGCTCTGAGGTGGATGATTAATCCAGACATCTCCCTTTGAGACCTCAGTACCTGGATTGAATTTGAATGCCTCATACATGGGTTTTCTTTTATTTATTCTTTGTTTGAACCTGTAGCTTGTCCTTCAAAGGAGGGATGTCAAAGAACCGATTAAAAACATCTCTAAGCTCATTAGTGATCAGGAACCAGTTTTGTAATTCCAACTTGAGCTCAAAATTTCTTAGTTTGTAGGTTGAAATTGAGGGGGGAAAACTTTCTATCACACTCACTTTTTCGGGAGTTTGGTGAAAGTGGAGATTATTATACTCAGGGGAATTGGCCAGAACTGGTTCTTTGGCTTAGTAAAGCTTATAGGCTTAGGCAAGCTCAAGTTTGGTTACGGTTGATTCCTGGAACTTGTTTAATGCTTTTACCCTTTACTTGTTGATAAAGTTGGAAGAAATTAATAATCGGGGGAAGTTTTTCCTCTCTTAAAATTAGTAAGTTCTTCTCTAATTCTAGTTTCATGATTGTTAGGACATGAAAGAGCAACTGTATTGTGATTCTCTTGCAAGCTTTGCCAATGTGTCTAGTATGTATTATTTGCTGATTGGTTATTTAAATATTCATGCATATCAATCTTTTCTCTTCATTACATGCAGGAGGCCGTGACCTTTGTGCAGGACATCAAAGATGCTGAAGCAGCTTCACGTAAGCTTATTGAAGAAGCTTATTCAAGGGGGAGTTCTGACAACATCACCTGTGTGGTTGTTCGATTTGAGAGCGCATGAATGGACCTTATAAGGTCTGCCTGCCTTTCCTTTACTTACAAAAACATAAAGAGAAATCAAACAAAATCCAGAAACTTTCTCCTCTGTTGTTTTACGACAGACCTTACTCCTTTTTCTCAAGCATTAAGAATGATGTTTGTTGTCAATGCTACTCACTCTGCAGATAAAAGAACCAGAAGGGAGGATGTAGGCCTTGTAACCAGCTTAATTTTCCAACTTTGCCATTCTTCTGTTGATCATTAAGTTATTCGGGTAGCCATGTCAATTGAAGTTGTGGTCATGGGGCTTATAGACTTGTAAAGTTGCCTTCAATTGTTGTGTGATGACGAAGTGTAAATCACACTGGCATAGTTTTTCTTCTCTATTTACATATAGCTATCATTATAGGCATTCTCTATTATCCAGTATTTACTGACGTTGTATTCTCCTAAGTAATATTTACAGTAAAAAACAGAATCAGAAATTGTCTACTTTTTTCTTTCTTCTGCTTAGGTTGTATTTGGGTAATGTGTTGGACCTCAACCAGCGTTACTGAGTTGTGTATCTCTCTCAGGAATTTGCTTATCTTATGTGAAAGGAGATCAGTTGTTGGTTCTTTTTGGACATCAGATTCGTCAGGAAGTTTGGGAGCTCAAACAACTAGCTGTAGTGAACCTAGTGTCACGGCCCGCCACTTGATCATTAATAAGAAGGAAGAATTGAGTTCTGTGACACTAGGCTCTGGAATTTCCTTTGCGAATCGTGCCGAACGCGTAAAGTTTCATGTACTAGCTGCCACTTTTAGAAAATAAAATTATGTTGCTAGCCTTCTCCAATTGAAGGTTATAGTTTATACTGGTCAATCTCCTCTTGCTTTCTAGCTTCATTTCTTTGCTTTATTTATAAACGAATCAATTTGCAGAGCTAAGGCAGTCATTATTTTCAATGAATTTGATTTTAAAAAAATCCAGTTTCTTCTAAAGCTTTTCTTCAGATACATATTTTCCGTAGCACCAATCGGCATATCGTATGTGCTCTAACTTGACTAATTTAGATTTATGCTGTGGACACATTGATTTAACTAATTCAAAATCATGCAAGTCGATTAAAGAAGGAACTGCTGCGTAACAAAAATTCCTTCATTCCTTTAGATTGAAACTGGAACTTGTAATTATGGATAAAATCTAGAATTACATCCATTCTATCACATCTCTTGGTGATTAAAGTAATTAAGAATCTCTGATGCTGCAAACTAAAGAAGCTTAGGATGATTGCCTCAACAATTGAAGGCATATGCTACCCATTTCGAAAAAGAATGTACGAGGAGCTCATCTTTACCTCACTTTACTTGTTTTTTTCAAAAAAAAAAAAAAAAAGAATAGTGTCTTCCAAAAATTTATGTTGGACAACACTTTTGCTTCTCGGTTTTTTGTTGTTATAGCGTCGAATAATTAATGGTTAAAAAGACATCTTCTTCAAAGGGTGATGATTTTAAAGAGACCTTTTATACTCACCCCTGTCCAATTTAGTTGTCAACGCTTTTCGTAAGATATTTTGGTCAATTTTAAAAGTTAAATTAGATTAAATTAATTTAATATTTTAGAATAAAAATTTAGATATTAAAAATTACTATCTCCTTCTCATATTATAAGGGTACTTCCTATTTTACACGAGTATTAAAAAATCATTAATATATTAGTAGACTTTATCATTTTACCCTTCATTTATATCAGTGTATATTAAGTTAAATTAGAAAAAATTATTAATACACTAATTAATGGTGGGGTAAAATAAAAAAAAATTAATTATATCCTAATTTAATAAGTGTCCATATAATATGAGACAAATATTTATAGAATGATGTCTTTATAATATGAGACAGAGGTGGTATTAGAAAAGTAATATTGATTGAAACTTTTTTTCATATCGATATGATGAAAACTATATTTTAAAATGTTGGTCAAAATCTACCTAATTTGACTCTATGACAATTAAATAGGACGGAGAGAGTAATTGTTAAATATTTGTAGCATCGATTAGGAAAAAAAGTAAAAATATAAAAATAAAAGCAAAAGCTATACTATTTGAGTCATTTGAAATTATCGAATTTTCAGATTTTGAACAGACAACAGCAGCTTGAATTGATTAGACTAGTGAGGAAATCTATGCTGTTCTGAAGGGATATAGACAAGAACAAAGCTTCAGATGTGGATGGGCTGAATACCTTTTTCTTCAAAAAGACTTTAGCACTTGGTCCTGAGGTACTCCCTCTGTTTGACAAAAAAAAATCTATTTCTTTTTCTTTTGTTAAATCTTTTAATTTCAATATGTTTAAGACCACAAAACTAAAGGATATTTTGGTACATTTAATTTAATTTTAATTTAGGACAAGATTTAAAAGCCATCTTTATCAATGCAAACCAAGTTGACGGAGTAATACCAAAGGTGAAGACCCCTACTAGTGCAAAACCAAATTATCTCTAAAATTCTGACTAAGAGGCTGCAAATAGTTATGCATTTCCTAGTTGACATGAGATTGTTATAGGGTTATGGGAGGATCCACAGAAGCTCTATTGACTCCTTGGTGTGATCCTTTTTTGAACATGTATCAAATGAATTATAACACATTGCATCTCATTTGTTTCTTGTTCCATTGTTATAAATTGACAACCCACTAACCCTATCTCTCCCTTCTTATTCTTGTTGGCTATAGAATATATCAACAGACTCATGTGTTACTATGTAGGAGAAGTCAGACTTCAATTATCATTCCAAGTTGCAGGTCACCCAAATGGGCTTTGTTGATGATCCCCCTACTGTTTTGTAGGGGTGAAAGTTACTGAAATTACTTGAGTTTCTTATAGACAGGTGGTACTGAGCGCTCTAAAATGACACTAGGTCATCCCAGAGTGTCTGCAGTAAGGGTGTCAAAATGAATTTAAATATAGGTAAACTCGCCCAATCAGCTAAAATTTTATGGGTTGGGCTCAAGATAATTTTTATTAGGTTCAATCCAAGTCATTCAAGTCTTAATCTATATCAAAAGAATCTTCAATTGAGCCCAATTTAATGCCCAATTTCAACCCGTTCCAAGACTTTTTTATTGGGAAAACTAAATTTGTACCTCTTTAAATCAAACTATTTACATTTATATACCTCTTTACTTTTTTTACCCCAATACTATTAAAATTTTGACCCCCTAATATTAAAATCCGCGCGCTGACGTCAACACCTGCTTGTATGATATACCAATAGGGTATTCATATACCAAGAGGGTATCATAGATAATTAAGTTCAATCATATATGATATCGATATAGTATAAATATACCGACAAAGTATATAATGAATATATTTTCTACTAATTTAAAGTTTAATAATTTTTTTATTTGTTTCTTTAAAAAAAATTCTATATACCAATTGGGTATCAATATACCACCAGAGTATCACAAAGGATTGACCTCATTCTATATGATACTGCTATAGTATACATATACACCCAGAGTATATTTCATAGTATTTATGTTGACGTCAGCATGACATCAGCACGCAAAATAAAAAGGGGTAAGTGGGTAGAAAGATAAATAGTTTGAGTAATGGGTCCATTAAGGGTAAATAATTTATGATGGGTCTATTAAGGGTAAATAATTTCAAATTAGGTCTATTTTGTGTACTTTTCCATTAAGGGTAAATAATTTATATTGGGTTTATTAAGGGTAAATAATTTCAAATATATTGGGTTTATTAAGGGTAAATAATTTCAAATATATTGGGTTTATTAAGGGTAAATAATTTCAATTTAG
>DF361606.1:13147-28243 GCA_000787875.1 Solanum virginianum
CATAAACCATTTTAAAAGAATATTCAATTGAGCTCAATTTTAGGTTTATTTTGTGTACTTTTCCCTTTTTTTTATTTGCATTGATGTAATGTATATTTTCTATCATTTATCTATTAATTTGTAACTTTTTATTTTTATTTATTGAGTTGAAATTCCAATTGTGATTATAAAATTAAATAATAATATGTTAGAATTATTGAGATTGAACGGATCAAATTGGGCGGGTCATGACCCAATCCGAATATTAGCTCTGATTATAAAAAACAAATAATAATATGTTAGAATTATTGAAATTGAGTGGGTCAGATTGGGCAGGTCATAATCCAACCCGAATTTTAGCCAATTTGAGCACAAAGTAAATTTGGCCGAGTCATAATCCAACTCAATTTTTATTTCAACCCATTTTAACATTCTCAATTTTAATTTAACCCGCCCATTTGACACCCTAGTCTGGAGGATATAGTGTGATGAACCTAGGCTTGTGGAATAGGGCAGAAATTTGCAAGCTCCTAAGAAACTCATGTACAAAAGAAGATGAGCTTTGGGTCAGGTGTGTCAGATGCATATTACAGCAAAGGCAGAGGGATCCTGGACTATATTCAAACTCAAGCTTCCTGGACATTGACCAAGATTATCAAAGCTAAACAAGACCTAGTGGATGCTTACAGTGGGCTGGATGTTCTGCAGCACAACAGGGGCCTTTCTTTAGCAGCATAATGTACCACATCCACATGATGAGAGGTGATATTGTGCCATTTGGTAAGCTCAGATGTAACAACTTGGGATTTTAATGGACCTTGATGTTGAAGCTGGCAATCCAAGACAAACTCTACACTACTGACAAAATGATGAAATGAGGCCTGGTTGATGATCAGCATCATGGACTATGCAATGAGGAAGATGAATCTGTATCCCACCTACTTTGGAATGCAAAATCTCTGATGTGATGTGGAGCAACCTCACTCAGTGGCTGAAAATCCCAAGCAAGTGCTAAGATGCATAGATGAGATCTCATGGACAAGAGCTCAGGAGCTTAAGTGTACAGAATGACACTTGGGACAAGTCGACTTATTGTCCATGCATTGATTGCATATTTGGTCCTCTGCCCATAGGATGGGCAGTTGTTCTTTTTCAAGGATTTTATGCAGATTACCTTGGGGCCTTCTGCCCAAGTGATCTTTTATATCTGAACCTGTACATAAACTATTTTGGTCAATAAAATCTATATTTTCCAAAATAAAAAAAAATTCCAAAGAAACTACTACTTTTTTGCCTTACTATCACAAAAAAGGAAAGAATTCTTCATCTTCAAATATCAAATTAAGGACAAAGGGAAAACAGAAGAACATTCAGTCGTGCAAACTACAAACGTGAAGGATGGAAACATAGTTTGTCATCTCCAAGTAATTACATCATTTTCTTCTACGAAAGAAAAGGAAAGCATGAAGAAAACAAGGAGACATCCATTTCAACAACAGCCACTTGTTGATGCATCAGATTCTGGAGGTTTCTGTTTAAATATATTTTTCCTGACACCAGCTGAACCTTCAGCCAAGAGACTTGGAGTGTCCAGAATCTGCAAAACCAAAAATCATCATCACAACCAAGCAATACCTCTTTGATAGAGGGGGAAGTAATAGGGACTCCCATCTTTTATATTGAGACAAGCTTTATTTATATCGAATCCAAGGTTAAAGTCGGACAAACTATTGTGAAAAGGCATTATAGCTGGAGACAATATAACTGAACTTTGTAGGGCGTGTATAGATGTTCCGCGAAGCAATAATTGAACCATTCATTTAGTAATATTTGCTAGCAAGGCTGTTCGACAAGGAAACAGCCCCAAAAGGAGGATAAGTTGCAGTGACTACAGGCAGATGACTGTCAAAGTTCACCCCAATCTCATCTGCCCAACAAAGAAAAACCTTTCTTCTAGAATGGCATAAGCGTAAGTCTGCATTGTCCAGTTTAATGTTTGCCTAGACTGCAAAAAGCCACCAGCTGTTCAACAAGGAGATTTCCAAAAAGCACATGGGAACATAGTTAAGACATGGCCTGCTCTAGGTACACTCGAGATGTGTTATCACCTGTAAAGACAACTAAAAATCTAAAATGACTGGAGAGATCTCACAGCCATGACAAAGCTGTTCCTCAGCCAAACTCAATATTTGACATCCAGCGCATCTTAGATTTCTAGAGTCCACGTTGACTAAACAGCTATAGATATGATATCAGCCCCCACCATCCCGAATAATCCTTTACTGAGACCTCTATGTGCTATTAGGCAACAAACAAGCTTCTGATTGAGAGAAGATTTCCTCAGTTCCATTTTAACTCCATTTATTTGAATAATTCATAACCAGTCCATACAGACGATATCTTTTTTGAATTTTTACCAGTCCATCAAACTATAACATGAACAAAATACAAGAAAGACCCTTGGCTCATTCATACCTTCAGCACAAGCTCCTCAAAGCACTGTTCCACATTAACCCTCGTCTTTGCACTGCATTCAATGAAAAGACATCCATATTCCCTGGCAAAATCAATTCCCTCCTTTTTGCTGACAACCCTTTCACTCTCCTGCAGAAAAGTTCATGTGTATTTGAATCATCCCTTGAAAATTCACAAGCATCATCCCGTAGCGACAATTTTGACTCAAAAGGAACATATGCACCAGGTCAATATAGGGTATATGACTCTGTTTGGGGAGATGGAGGAAGTTCTCTTCCTAAAGGAAGAAGAGGTACCTTATCAACTTTGTTGCCAACAAGCATCTTGATGCACTCCTGATTTGTTGAATACAGGTCAATTTCTTTGGCCCATATGTCAGAGAGATTAGTAAATGTGTCTCGCCTTGTTACATCATAAACTGTTGAATCAAAGATAGGTAAGTCTAAAAGATGGCAACAGGCCAAAAAAAAAAAAAAACTCTTGGGTGGCAGGGGAGTTGGGTCAAAGAGTTTGTTTCAACAAGAAGAAATCCATCAAGAAGAAACTCAATTTGCTCCTAAAAATAAACCAGCAAGAAGAAGCATACTTCTAAATGGTACTCAATCATATCAAAATTAAAGCGCTGTCCTATGCAAGAAGCATACTTCTAAATGGTACTCAATCATATCATTAAAGCGCTGTCCTATGCACCTGACTAACTTCCTCTTTTTATTCACGTTTCGATTCTTTTGAACAATGCAAGAATGGATGTATAGTTCTCCTAAGAAACAGTCGAAGAAGTCGAGACAGTCTTTTCCATCCATTCTTCATGGCACTAGAGCAATCTTTCAAAGTTTTGGACAACTACTCATAATACTCTAAAGCTACGACAACCATGTGAACCAAAGGAAGCATAAGGACATATATACACAGGATGCGAGCTGTGCCAACTTCTTGTCTTGTGCTTATTTTTTGTCTGACGGCAGCGACCATTGCCATCTCTCAGAATGCAATTGAAGTGAGTGTAGTATGATGATTATATAACATGGATATCCATCAGATCAAATAACAAATCAGAAAGAAGAGACAGCAGATCACCCATGATAATTCCTTGAGCTCCTCGGTAGTATGAACTCGTTAAAGTCCTAAATCTTTCCTGTCCAGCTGCAAGACAAGAAAGCCATAATGTCATAACTAAGGATTGTGATGGAGAAGACCTCCCATTAGCACATGCAGCAAAATAGGCTGAGCTCAATCACTGAATTAAGTTGACAGCAATATTCAAAGAAGCAAATACCAATCAGCTGCACCTTCTGCCACCACCTTATTTCCAAAGGAGGTAGGTGGGTCAGTTGGTAATGAGTTGATTTTAAATATATGAAAAAATATCAAGAACTTGTCACTTGAAATTTTTTAAGTTTCAAGGCACTTCATAGGTTTTTCTTTCTTTAATATATTTTGCAGAATAAAACTCTTGGAGGTGCATTATTCAACTTATCATTGGCACCGCACACCTCATTGAATAGCAGGCATCATTCTCTGAACTTGTGGACAATGCGCTAGGTCCTCTAACCTTAGAGCCTAAGTGCTGCTTTGTGTTCACAGGTTACCATTTTGCTTACATATATGCAGAATTCAATTATTCGCATTCGTCTTTAAGTCTTCCTTGCTTTTGATTGATGATGAACTAAGTATTCAATATTGTGCTTGATTTTGATGAAGTAATTGACTTCATTAATAGCATCAAGAAGATGCAATTTTTAATGACAGGCGACTATTTCTATTTCTGTAAATGGGTTGTATTGAAACCATATTTACAAAAGATCTCAAAAATCTACTATCCTATCCCTTAATGAGTCTAAGACATCAATGAAAGCGACGGTATCATTAAAGCATATCTGGTTACACCAAAAACATAAAGGAAAATAGCTCAGGCCCTGAAGATCTGGAGCAGCTATGCTAATATTTCTGATCATAAGGACCTCTTCCCTACTCCTGAATCTCCAATCAACAGCAGCTTGAACAAGTAATCAAACTCCGGGGAAGACGAAGATGGTTCCATTTCCTCAAAAACTGTCTGAGAGAGAAACCTCAGATGCTTTCAGAACAAGAACAACAACATTCAGAAGATGAAGATGAATTGTTTAGTGTTGTTTCATTTTTGGTGTAAACAGGAGTAAAGGGTAGATCTAGAATCAGTTATAGATGCCATAAGATCTTTGTAAGTTTTTGTTAAAGGGTTGAAGATCTTCTTGATAATCTACCTCAACTGTAATTAGGAAACCTGTAACTTGTGTGGCAGGTTTCTGATTTGTTGGAAATAGAATACAAGTGTTACTTTCTCAAAAAAAAAAAAAGGGACAAAATACAATGTTGCACCTAATTCGTCCAATTGATTGTAGATTTATTAGGGAACCTTGTAATTGAACTTCTTTTATGGCAATCTAAGGTTAGATTATAATTGAATATCGTGAAGTTCAAAACGCTCGACTCATTAGATAAATTAAGTAGCACTTAGGAAAGAAATATGCCCGTCTTATGCAATCAGAATTATGGCTTGATAATAATGGATCTTTGTTAACATTGTTCTCATGAAACATATAAAATAGATTAAAGAAGGTAGGCTGTAAGCACTTTGAAAAATTCTTGCGGGTATAATAGCACATTAAGGTACAATTACGACAATTTGAGAAGCCCAATGAAATGTTGAGAGAAATCACAATCCAAGATTTCAACATCCATGTTTTGACAAGATTCTACTTGCTCTAAATTTGTCAAAGTTTAATTCATGGTCAGTTTGGTTCTTCAAGTCAAGTCTAATTGCCTAAACAAACCAACATTGTCCTAGTTGGTAATTAATAAGTGTCTGGTGTCCTCATGCTCCTAATTACAGGTGCAATTGCATTTACTTGCGTGTGTTGTGACCAACAGTTGACAGTACTAGTTTCTGTCAGGTAAATTGTAACATCAAATGACTTAAGGGGCACACAATTTTCAATTTCTTCATTCTACTTGAGAGATGCAAAATAAGCTATCTTAGGTTTAAGAGATTTTAGCTTTTAGATTGAAAACCACAAGATACAAACCGGAAAACCATGCCTCCAACTTAAAG
Organism: Solanum virginianum; assembly: GCA_000787875.1. Lineage (NCBI taxonomy): Eukaryota > Viridiplantae > Streptophyta > Magnoliopsida > Solanales > Solanaceae > Solanum > Solanum virginianum. The sequence continues at coordinate 18,693 of DF361606.1, forward strand.
GGTAATCAATAATGACTGTTATACTATACATTTGGATAAGAATTGTTTCAGGGGTTTGAAAGAATGTTACTTGGTGAAAAGGATATCCAACTAAAACATTTAAAATAGAGCATGACTTTACTGAAGATCAGGTATAAAATAACAGAATTACCTGTATCCCATATAGCAAGCTTCAACTTCTTCCCCCCAAGGGTGACATGCTTTACCTTGAAGTCCACACCTGAGAATACGAGAGACGAGTTATTCCATAACCAGTTACCCAGACAAAAAAAAAATCATAGAATTCATCTGGTGCATTTTCTGGCATATCAAGTGCACGTGAAAACCAGCTAAATTCAGTTCAAAAGCCACTAGAGTTTACACATGATTTCTTTCTTCAGATACATGCACAATTTCTCACTTAAATGTGACTCCCCCCAAAAAAATCTCTATTCTGGAATATATTTGTCAATTCTAACACAATGTAACAGAGAAGCCCATCTTGAAATTGGACAGATTAATTAACTGTTCGCACCACAATTGAATTCTAAGTATTTCTTTTTCTTTTTTGTTGCTGTTGGTTGCTGCTCATGCAGCACAACATCAATATCAGAGTGCAGTAAGTACTCCTCTTCATATAGTTAGACCAATAGCATACCACTTCGTCCATTATATTGAATTAACTCAGCTGTTTGTTTCACTTTTGATATAGGCACATAACCACTCCAAATAGTCTTTTAACTCTTTCATAGTTTATGAAGCTTCCCGTTATCAAATCGCTGCAGCCAAACTATTAACTAACCTTCAAAATGCAATAGAGCTGTTGACCAATACAAGTTCTGTGCATAAACAGCAAAAATAACCCTCAGTTAACTAACCACCTCACCCACAAAATACGAAAACTATTTTATTCAATCTTTCCACCAATACCACCATTTCCACAAATAATATCCCATATTTCATATTTGATCCATCTAAGATTCCCACTTCTACACACACCTCCTCTTTTCTTTACAATGTACATCACAAAAAAAAACAATTTTTAAGCAATGATATTTTGCACAATATACTTAAAAACAGACAAGGCAATACATTAACATCTTACCAATAGTTGGAGAAAGATCCTCAAAGGCATCAGAAGTGAAGCTGAGCAACAAACTACTCTTCCCTACTCCTGAATCTCCAATCAACAGCAGCTTGAACAAGTAATCAAACTCCGGGGAAGACGAAGATGGTTCCATTTCCTCAAAAACCCTCCAACAATTTCAAATTTTTAAGAACACCTAGATATTCAATCAACCTTAAAAACCCTAAGATCCAAAAGTAAGAAAAAATACCCATTTCAGAACACCGATCAACCAACACAGATTCAAAAAATAAACATCAAATCAACAAAATTGAGAATAAAATCAAAGAGAAAGAAACGTAGAGAAAACCTGGAATGGCAGAAACAATTGCTCAAGTGATTTAGAAAATTAGATATATAATTATCAAGGTTGACGAATGGGGGAAAGCAACTCTGGAAGCTTTTGCTTTCTTTTGAAGGCAAACTTTTTTTTTCGTGATTGCTTGTACACCGTGCTTAAGAAGTTGTACGCTTAGAGAGTTTACCGACTCGAATCGGATAACCGATTGTTCCGTTTGAGATTTTTTTATTTTTATTTTTTCATCCGGTGTCAGGTGTCCGGAGTTCGGAGTCCGGAGTCCGTGGAGCCTCAACTAAATTTGAATCGTGTACTGTAAGACTCATTTTGGGGGTGATACTTCCAATAGAATTTTTTTTATTCCCAAAGTTCAAATTCAAAACCTTTGATTAAGAGTGAAATACCCCAGTGTATCACAACCTATATTGGTCCGTTTGAGATTATTCAGTAGTGTTTGATCTGTTTTCATCATTCCAAGTACTACAAAATAATTTTTTTTGAATAAAAAAAACCTAATTCATATATATTATACAAAGTAAGTAAATTTCAAGCTCAAATTTGTAACTAATTTTGACTAATCTATATTAAATAAAATTGATAATGGAGCTATTCGAATCAATCTACACGTACCTTAATTAATTTTATAAAATATTTATCACTTTTCATCAGCAACAAGTATCAACTAACTTATTTACTAAGATTACTATATAATATCTTGAAAATTGATAATATAGATAATTGAATATAATTATATATTCTTTTATTAATAGTATATATGGTGAACTATGTGTTTATTTGGATTTTGCACATGTAAAAGATAATTGTTAGGTAAATTTATGATTTATGTTCAGTAAGTTTGATCTTTTAAAAAAAATTTAGTACTCTCTCTGTCTCATTTTATGTGGTATTTTTTTTTGTTCATCTAAAAAATAATGTCATATTACTTAAATTGAAAACAATTTATCTTTAAAAATTTTTTTTACCTTTAGTGAAGTGATTTTCAGCCACACAAATATCTAAGAATGATTTTAGACTACAAATTTTAAAAATCTTCTTTTTTTTTTTAAACACCGTGTCAAATCAAAGAGTGCCACATAAAAATGAGATGAAGGGGCTATTAAATTACGAATTTAAATTTTTAATAAATTACATATATTCTATTAGAAAAATTTTGGATATAAACAAAGTCATCATAAAAAGGCTTACCTTCATAATTGTCATTATCGTTATTAAAAAAATAATGATCTGATAGCAAATAATAGTATTCCTAGTACTTTCTAGCATCACGTATGTTGACACATTAATTTATATTATAATACTTAGATGATTATTGTCCATACTACGTACGACTTCAATATTAGAGAGCTTTAATCTTATTAATTTAAATTAGTCAATTAATAAAAAAAATAAAAGATAATTGCTAAAGTAATAAAAATCATCAGGGGAGATTTTAATGGGCATATTGGTGCCACTTCTAGTGATTTTGACGATATTCATGGAGGTTTTGATTTTGGGGAGAGGAATAGAGGTGGGACGTCTTTCTTGAACTTTGTTAAAGCCTTTGAGTTGATTATTGCTAACTCATGTATCACGAAGAGAGAAAATCACTTGGCTACCTTTTGTAGTACGGTAGCTAAGACCCAAATTGACTACTTACTCCTCTAAAAGGGTGATAGAAGCATTTGTAAGAATTGCAAGGTAATTTCGAGTGAAAATATTTTCACTCAACATTGGCTTCTTGTAATGGACTTATAGATTAAGAGGGGTAAGAGGAAGAAAGTTGCTTATGCCCAACCGAAGAATTAGATGGGGTCAGGCCCCCTCTTTCTTGGGAGATGGAGGAAAAGTTAAATAATTTAGGGGGCTTGGAGTAGTAGCAAAGATGTGAACACAATATGGAATACCACGACTGGTTGCATTAAGAGAGTTGTCACCGAGGTGCTAGAGGTTTCTAGAGGGACCTTTGTTAGACGTCAACATGATTGGTGGTGGAGTAGAGAAGTTCAAGGCAAAGTAAAAGCCAAGAAGATTGCCTACACGAAGTGGTTGGAATATCGAGATGAGTGTCATGCCCCGAGAGGGTACCCTAGACGTGGTCGACACCCAGAGACTATTGCTAGCCCCCAAGCGAACCACTTGGTTTCATCACATTCATTCAATCATCTATATAACGGAAGACATTAGAATAAGGAGAACATAACAGTGAGCAACCCAATTAACTTATATAATAATAATAATGAAAGAAAACCATAGGCCAATGAGACCAGTCTCAACATTTATAACATCATAATAGTTTTAAGAAAACTCGGGGGAGACCTCAATATCAAACCATCATTCTCTAATCTATGAAGCCTCTACCTCAACAGTTTAGAATGATACCATAACAGGCCATGACTACCACAACACAAAATGACACTAATTCAAAACATAGGAAATATGAAATGGTATCCTCCGAATGCAGTGGAGGACTCACCAATCAACTGTGGGGAGAATGGATCTTCAACGGAGCATCTGTTAAAGATCTCAAATACCTGTCTCTGCATCATAAAAAGATGCAGGCCCAAATGGACGTCAGTACGTGGAATGTACGAGCATGTAAAATAGTTGAATGAAACAATGTAGGCAGGATAATACGGAATAACATCAACTCATAGGATACTCACTCGTAATATCAAATTTTCATCTAAAGCAAAAATAAAGAGTAAACAATAATTCATCAACATCAATCAAAACTCATACCTTCAACTCAACATCAGAGTACTATCAGTGTGGAACCTATTTGGGAGTTTCTCTAATCGATAACCATCACCTATGAGCCGGTGATGATACAACAAAGCGATGTCATTGCCACATTCATCCAGTACCTTGCCGGGGTAAAGGACATCACTTCTTTGGATCCACCAATAAAGAACATCAAGTCCTCTTTTGGGGACTAAGGAAACATCCGATTTTACGATCCAATCCTCTCCTATGCCGGTCACCTAGTTAATGAGTGCGAGTGAGACTTATTCTTACTCATTTCGGTGGTCAATACTCCTCCCAGGACTCAACATGCTCATAAGACATCAAACGTCAAGTTTACTCTTCATCTAGTCTCATTGGACATTTTTAACTCAACTCATTACATCAAGAATCAACCCTTTGGACTCGGAACATTCTTTTAGAATTAAGTTTCAAGCTTTTTAAGACTCTAAGGACCATCAAGCTCATCAGCATCATCATCAACATTCTCAAATCAAGATCACAGCCACAAATAACAAGCACATTTATACCATCAAGGCTCTAGACTCATCCCCCTAAGCTCATTCTTGTAATCTTTAACAAAATAACATATAGAATTTTATGAAATAATTCATAATAAATCATTTATGCAGTAAGTCAAGTTTGTGGTGATCGTCAACATAAAAGTTACATAATATAGATATAAATTTCAAGAAATACTCAAGAATTACATACATAAAACTCGATACATTCATCTACCAATCTACTTTAATTATGGGGCACACGGAAGAACAATCCATATTTTAAGTTAGCCTTACATACCTGGGATGAAGAATAACACAAGTCCTTACAAGAATTTAATCCCAACTTCAAGATCTTTAACTCTTCTTCTCTTCTTTCTCCCAAAACTCTCTCCTTTGAAGGTCTAAAAATGGGTTTAGAAATTTTTATTCTGAGAAAAACAACCCTATGTTCATATATGGAACTTGGGAGGGGTTGGGGATTGGCCAAAATGCTCCTCACAAAATTAAAAGAAAATTTTCACTCCTACTTTCATTTATATAGCAGAAACTGTATAAATATTCTAGATTTAGCTTGTTTAATAAGTGGTGTTCTCCTAAGGATTTCTCTAAATTGGCCATGCATAGCTTCTAAGTACAAGGATTTCTAGTTTCTAGGTATAAGCATGTTTTATCATAATATATTTTATAAGGTAAATAAATAAGATAAACCCTATATCATTCATCAAAATAAGTATGTTCCATGAACTATATATATATATATATTGTAAAATAAATCTATCTTCCCAATATATATTATAAAATAAATCTCTCTCTTCCCAATATATATTATAAAATAAATCTCTCTTCCCAATTAACACTTATTATTATTCTTAGTACGTATGGTTTACCACAATCCAGTGTGATATATTGTCTTACGCCTATAGTGTTTTATAAGGATACCAACCCATTACTTCACTGTTTTCAAGCATAATTATATTGTGGATTTATGTTATCTCATGTTAATAAACAATAACCAGCTTCGAAAGTGTGAGAGATTTAGGGTGTGTTTGGTATGGAGGAAAATGAGTTGATTTCTAACTTATTTTCTCATGTTTGGTTGGTGAATGAAAAATATTTTTTATTATTTGGTTAATGAATGAAAATATTTTTTAAAAAAAACTTCTATTTTTAGCTAGAGAGTGGATAACAATTTGTAGAAAAATAATTTTTAACATGAAAATATTTTCATAATTTAAAGTATTTTTTAAAAATAAATATTTAAATTCTACATAACAGTGAGCAACCCAATTAACTTATATAATAATAATAATGAAAGAAAACCATAGGCCAATGAGACCAGTCTCAACATTTATAACATCATAATAGTTTTAAGAAAACTCGGGGGAGACCTCAATATCAAACCATCATTCTCTAATCTATGAAGCCTCTACCTCAACAGTTTAGAATGATACCATAGGGGTGGGGTAAAACTTTTTTAAAAAAAATTAATTTTAAATTTTTGTAAAAATAAATTTTTAATTTTTTTTGGGGGTGGGGGGGAGGGGAAATTGGGTGAGTCAGAATAGAAATAGGTGAAAAAAATAAAATTTTCAAAATGTAAATTCTTTTTCAAATATAAATTTTTAATCTTATTTTATTTAAAAAAATTCGGGGAGTGGGATCATAATATGGATGGGATAAAATAATTAATTTGAAATTGAATAAGAGTTTTGGAAAATATTTTTCTTAACTTTTGGAAGGAAGTTATTTTCCTTAAATTTGAGGAAAATAAGTTGATTTAGAAAATATTTTTCAAAAGATTTAATCCAACCAAACATGACAAAATGAAAAAATATTTTTTGAAAAATATTTTCCTCTATAGCAAACACACGTTTATAATATATTTAGCTCATATAAGCAAACAAACATACCTGATTTAATAAGCTATTTTCAGTCATAACTTACTTGAATAAATAATAAGCATTTTGATAAATCTCAGAGTTGCTCTTTTTAAACAAGTAAGAAAAGACTAAAATAATAATATTTACATAAAGTCTTCATTCCTATTGGCTAGAGTAAAGTAAGATAAGATTCCTTCTCTTCCACAATGAATATTTCTTCTTTATGACACATTGTGTCTGCCTTTTGTCATTTTCTCTATAGTATGCCTCGCGGACTGGGCACGTACATATGCATTTTTTTAAAAAAAAAAATCTCCGAATGAGTTTTCAACCCCCGTCAAAATAATTTTAAAAAAGAAACTAAGTGTGGGTCCGCTACAGTAGGGCGTTACGACCCCGTTGCGTACTAACACTAGTTCGGGTGTTGCATAAAAAAATATCTTTTGATGTGGTTGCTCTAAAAATCGACCAACACCATTTTTTCACTCAAGTTTTTGTGTTGATTACATATCCGGTCTCAGATTTGCAATCAGAGCATGGACAGATGTGTTATGTGCACAATACTCATCTAGGGTTATTTTAGTAATTTTATCAGGTATTACATCATCTCTCCCTTGGGATCATTTGTCCTCGAATGATGAGTAAAGGTGGATACCAAGGCACGAATAGACTCAAGACTCATCTCAATACCCACTTAACAACTCAAATTCTCAACTCCTCATCAACCTCAACAAACTCTACTCAGGCTCAAGAATAGACACACTAACTCAAGAATTAAAACATCAATTAAGTCAAGCCTAGAAATATTACCTTCAACATTCTCGTCATCTGGCACGAATAGATGCGGATATTTGGCTCTCATATCATCGCCAGCTTCCCACGTGGCTTTCTCAATAAATTGATTCCTCCATAGGACTTTGACGGAGGCTATCTCTTTGTTTCTTAGCTTGCGAACCTGACGATCAAGGATTTGGACTGGAATTTCCTCATAGGGGAAACTATCCTGTACTCCAATACTCTCAACAGGGACTATCAAGATAGGGTCTCCCAAGTATTTTTTCAACATAGAGACATGGAACATCAGATGAATTACGTCTAACTGAGAGGGCAACTCTAGCTCGTAAGCAACCTTCCCAATTCTCCTCACAATTTGATAGGGACCAATATAGCGAGGACTCAGTTTCCCCTTCTTCCCAAACCTCATGACACCCTTTATAGACGATACTTTCAAGTACACCCAATCGTTTACCTCGAACTCTAGGTCTCTCCTCCTCATATCAGTGTAAGACTTTTGATTACTCTAGGCGGTCTTCAACCTCTCTCTAATAATCTTTACCTTCTCCATGGATTGGTGAACAAGATAGAGTCTGATCAATTCAGCTTCTCCAACCTCAAACCACCCAATTGGTGATCTACATCTTCTCCCATACAAAACTTCATAGGGAGCCATTTGGATGCTTGCATGGTAACTTTTGTTATAGGCAAATTCAATCAACGGTAAGTAGTCGTCCCAATTTTCCTTGAAGTCGAGGACACATGCTCTCAACATATCTTCTAATGTCTGAATGTTATGCTCTGCCTGGCCATCTGTCTGTGGATGAAAGGTTGTATTCCAATTTACCTTAGTACCTAATCCCTTCTGAAAAGATCTCTAAAATTGGGAGGTGAATTGAGCTCCTTTGTCTAAGATGATAGACAAGGGAACTCCATGCAACCTCGTAATCTCACGGACATATAACTTGGCATACTCCTCTGCAGTGTTAATCGTCTTGACTACTAAGAAATGAGTTGACTTGATCATTTTATCCACAATCACCCATATTAAACCATGTTGCTTTCGGGACCTCGGTAGACCAGCAATGAAGTCCATATTAATCATCTTACACTTTCATTCGAGAATTTCAAAATTCTGAGCCAATCTGTTTGGTCTTTGATGCTCAACCTTGACCTGTTGATAGTTGGGACACTTAGAAACAAACTCTGCAATATCCTTCTTCATTCCACTCCACCAATAGACTTCTTTCAAGTCATGGTACATTTTGGTGGATCCAGGATGAGTGGAATATCTAGAACTATGGGCATCAACCATAATCTATCTCGTACTCCATCAACATTTGGAACGCACAATCTATCTTGGTACCTCAACACTCCATCTCCCCCTTTGGAGAAGACCATCACTTTTTGTTTATGGACAACTTCCTTCAATTGAAGTAGGGCAAGATCTTGGTCTTGTTTTTCTTTTACCTCTACTACTAGAGATGATACAGACCCACTTTGAACATTGACTCCTCCCTCGTCATTCTCCTCGAGTTGAACTCCCAATCGGGCTAATCTATGCACTTCCTTCACTAACTTTTTCTTTCCTTCCTTAACATGGGCCATGCTACCCATTGACAACCTAATAAGAATATCAGCAACAATGTCAGCTTTACCTGGGTGGTAGAGAGCTCTCATGTCATAATCCTTGAGTAACTCCAACTATCTCCTCTGTCGCAGGTTGAGCTCCTTCTGACTGAAGACATATTGCAGGCTCTTGTGGTCAGTTAACACATCTACATGAACTCCATACAAGTAGTGGTGCCAGATCTTAAGTGCAAACACCACCACTGCAAACTCAAGGTCATGGATCAGATAGTTCCTCTTATGAATCTTTAGTTGTCTGAAAGCATATGCTATCACTTTTTCTCGCTGCATCAACATATAACCCAGTCTAACTCTCAACGCATCACAATATATCACAAAATCTTCCATCCTATCAAGCAATGTTAAAATTGGAGCAGTAGTCAATCTAGTCTTCACCTTTTGGAAACTCTCCTCACATTCATCAAACCACTGAAATTTGACCCTCTTTTGTGTTAATTTGGTCAATGGTGCAGATAAGGAAGAAAACCCATTAACAAATCTACGGTAATAGCTTGCCAACCCCAAGAAACTTCTTATGTCAGTTGGAGTGATCGACTAGGGCCAATTCTTTATCGCTTCGATCATTTAGGCATTTACTCGAATACCATTAAGATGAATTA
>DF361606.1:28270-48136 GCA_000787875.1 Solanum virginianum
TCGGCGTCCTTCTTTATCGCTTCGATCATTTAGGCATTTACTCGAATACCATTATCGGAAACCATATGACCTAAGAAAGCCACTGATTTAAGCCAAAATTCACACTTCGAGAACTTAGCATACAACTTATGGTCTTTGAGAGTCTGCAAAACTATTCTAAGATGATTGGCATGCTCCTCTTCATCCTTAGAGTATACCAGGATATCATTGATATATACAATTACGAACATATCAAGATACTATCTGAATACTCTATTCATCAAGTCCATGAAGGCTGCAGGTGCATTAGTTAACCCAAAGGACATGACCAAGAACTCAAAATGGTCATATCTAGTCCTAAAGGCTGTTTTTGGAACATCACATTCCTTCACCTTCAACTGATGGTAACTAGATCGGAGGTCTATCTTTGAGAAGCAAGGGGCACTCTGAAGTTGGTCGAATAGATCATCTATCCTAGGGAAAGTATACTTATTTTTTATCGTGACCTTGTTCAGTTATCTATAATTAATGCACATTTTGAGAGACCCATCTTTCTTTCACATGAATAGGACAGGAGCACCCCAAGGAGAAACACTTGGCCTTATAAAGCCTTTTTTTAACAAATCCCTCAATTGCTCTTTCAACTCTTTTAATTCAGCGGAGGCCATGCTATAAGGTGGAATTGAGATTGGCTGGGTATCGGGAAGAACATCAATCCCAAAGTTAATCTTCCGATCAGGAGGGAACTCAAGGAAGATCCTCAGAAAACACTTCAAAAAACTCATTTACAATTGGGACTGACTCTAGAGTAGGAGGCACAATATCATCTGACTTAACTTGCACGATATGGTAGATACAGCCTCTAGAGATTAACTTACTGGCTCTAAGGTAAGAAATAAACTTGCCTCTAGGTACAACTGAACTTCCCTTCCACTCAAGGACCGGTTCATTTGGAAATTGGAACTTTACAATTCGTGTCCTACAATCAATGGAGGCAGAACAGGAATGAAGCCAATTCATACCAAGGATCACATCGAAGTCAACCATCTCCAACTCTACCAAGTCATCTAGGGTATCCTTTGATGGACAGATACTATACAATCTCTATAGACCCTTTCAGCTAGGATAGACGTATCAGTGGGAGTGAAAATAGTAAAGGGTTCAAGCAAATACTCCGAAGGAATCTTAAATCTTTTGGCCACATAGGGAGTCACAAAAGATAAAGTGGCACCTAGATCAAGCAATGCATAACAATCAAAAGAGAAGACTTGAATCATACCCGTAACAATAACTGGTGCAACTTCCTAATCCTGTAGATTACCCATCGCATAAAGACGGTTTGTCCCGCCACTTGTACCCGCAAGGGTACCCTTCTAATAACTACCTACTGGGGGTGCGATGGAGGTCTGTGATTTGTTGTTCCATCACCCCGTCTTTTTATAGGACACTCGTTCTTGAAGTGATCCACATATATAGCAAGTATTTGTGCCCTCAGGACACTTACCTAGGTGAACTTTACCACATTTTCCACAGAGTGGCTTCCCCCCTCCCCCTCCCGAACCTTGGGTCACACTAGCTTGGGATTGAGAACCCTGGGCCCTGAAATTCTGGTGACCATAAGATTTCTCATCATACCTGCTCTATTGAACAGGCGTACTCGTTGCAGAGGGTGCATAACTAGAAGACCTCTTCTTAAAATAGGACTTATCTCTCTTATTCTGCTTATGTTATCTAGGCTCGTGCCCTGCTGATTTGGCCTTCTTACTCAGATGCTCTTCCTTGTCTTTCTTTTTATGCTCCTCGGTCTGCTGGGCATAAACCATAATTCTGGAGATATCTATACTCGGGATCAGCAATGCTGCCTTGCACTCCCTCTTTACATGCATGCCCGATCCAGACACGAATTTTCTCATCCTCACCCTCATATCTTGGACCATCTCTGGGGTATACCTAGATAACTGAATGAACTTGAGGTTATACTCTTTGACAGTCAACCTCTCTTGCTTCAGGTTCACGAACTCATCAACCTTTGCCTCCCTCAACTCTTAGGGAAAGAGGTGACTGAGGAAAGCACCTTCAAACTCATCCTACTCAGCAGGCTCAGCATCCTCACATCGGCTATTTTCCCATTGGTTATACTAGATGTTCGCAACATCCTTAAGCTGATAGGAGGCAAGTTCAACTCTTTCAACCCCAGTTGCATGCATAGCCCTTAGGACCTTCCATATTTCATCGATGAAGTTCTGCGGGTCGTCCTCAACCTTCGACCCTGTGTAGACTAGCGGGTTCATTCTCAAGAAATTTTTGAGCCTGGTTGCAGATGTAGGCTCTTGGGAGCTAGAACTAGCAGCCTGTAAACCTTGACTCCCACTCTGGGCTACTACCAACTGGGTGAGCATAGTAATAGCTCCCCTGAAGTCAGTCTCAGTGGTAGGAGTAGGTGGAGCACTAGGCACCTGTGGAACTCTCGGCGTCCTAGGGGGTCGACCTCTTCTTTTTGTCCCTGTCTGAGTGGGAACCTCGGGTAGGGGATTCTCAGTGGTTGGAACTTGGATATCTTATTAGGCAATGGTATGTTTAGAAGGCATGATCTGCAAATGTGTAACCGATAAATCAGAAGAGAATCTCATAGAGTTAATCTCTATCGCACAAACTCAGAATACAAAAGAAGTGTAACCATTCCTAACGTCCTATAAACTCCTGCTTATGAAGTGTGGTGCACAACACACCCATAAAAAAGACTCTACTAAACTCAACTTCATAGACTCCCTAGGACACTTGAACTCTACCCTCTGATACGAAGTTTATAATGCCCCGGAAGGATACCCTAGACGTGGTCGGCACCCAAAGACTATTGCTAGCCCCCAAATGAATAACTTGATTTCATCACATTCATTCAATAATCTATACAACAGAAGACAATAGAATAAGGAGAACATAACAGTGGGCAACTCAGTTAACTTATATAATAATGAAAGAAGCCATAGGCCAATGAGATCAGTCTCAACATCTATAATATCATAACAGTTTTAAACTCGAATCAAAGAGGGGAAAACCTCAACATTAAATCATCATCCCCTAGTCTGTGAAGCCTCTACCTCAATAGTCTAGAATAGTACCATAACAGGTCATGGCTACCATAACACAAAATGATATTTAACTCAAAACATAGGAAATATGAAATGGTATTCTCCGAATGCAGTGGAGGACTCACCAATCAGCTATTGGGAGAATGGACCTTCAATAGAGTGCTTGTTGAGGATCTCAAATACATGTATATGCATCATAAAAAGATGCAAGCCCAAGTAGACGTCAGTACGTGGAATGTATGGGCATATAAAATAGCTGAATGAAGCAATGTAGGCAAGATAATATGGAATAACATCAATTCATAAGATACTCACTTGGAATATCAAATGTTCATCTAAAGAAAAAATAAAGAGTAAACAATGATTCATCAACATCAATCAAAACTCATACCCTCAACTCAACATCAGAGTACTATCAATGTGGAACCTATCTGGGAGTTTCTCTAACCAACAACTATCACCTATGAGCCGGTGATCATATAACAAAGCGATGTCATTGCCACATCCATCTAGTACCTTGCCGGGGTAAAGGAAATCACATATGTAGATCCACCAATAAAGAACATCAAGTCCTCTTTTAGGGACTAAGGGAACATTCGATTTTATAGTTCAATCATCTCCTATGCTGGCCAGGTAGTTAATGAGTGTGAGTGAGACTTACTCTTACTTAATACTCCTCCAGGACTCAATATGTTCATAAGACATCAAACTACAAGTTTACTCTTCATTTAGTCTCATTGGACATTTTTAACTCAACTCATTACATCAACCATCAACCCTTGAACTCGGAACATTCTTTTAAAATTAAGTTTCAAGCTTTTTAAGACTCTAAGTGTAACACCTGGTGAAAAGACGAAAATACCCCTATAATTAACCTTGTACGTAACATGTCTTCCTATGCTCTATTTGCGGATCCGAGACCGAATTTGCAATCAGTCCAAAAACTGAGTTGTAAAATGGTCTCGACTCGACTTTAACGCAATCGAATCAAATTAAATTTTTCCAAAAAAACCATAAAATAATGAGATTTTTGCGACCCTTTCGTGACACTCTAGGGACATAGAACCACACTTTGATTTTTTCCAAAATTTGACAATTTGCGAAAAATAGTCCAATTACACTAGTGCGCGACCCGCACTAGTGTATTTTCACACTGATTTTCATCTTTTAATGGGGAGGGGTAGTTTCGACCTTTTTAACACCCCATAATCCTAAATTAGACGGTTTCAAGTCATATTAAAGTTCAAAAACATATTTTTACACTTTCCTTCGTTCAAAACAAGAAAATCCTCTCAAGACTCACGCGCAAGAAATTCAAGAACGATAGTAGGGCTTTGGAGTTCTTTCTAATTCTTCAAGAATTCTTTTCCAGATTTGTAAGCCCATTCTAAAACTATTATTTTTGAGAATATCTTTAAAAATAGAAGGTAGTTTTCAACCATGAACTTTCAAGTATTAGTTGAGATTAAATCCATGTGATTTTGTGAAGTATGGTAATTTCCATGATACGTATAGATTCTTGATCAATATTATGATTCTTGGTTTCTATATTATTCAATTAAAGTATCGTTATCAAATTTATACTCATATATGAACAAGATTCATTGTTGTTGAGGTTTCTTGATTCAATTAAAGTATCGTTATCAAATTTATACTCATATATGAACAAAATTCATTTTTGTTAAGGTTTCTTGAAAATCTTGTTACTATTTTAAGAAAAAAAAAGACTAGTATGAGTACCTTTTAAGCTAAGTTCATGAATTACATTTTAAGAATTGGTTCTTGCATATTAACCAAGTAATCTAGCATGTTTTTGAATCACTTGAGTTGATATTAGTTTTCAATCAAGTTAAAGAACTCAGATGAGAAAGCTAAGAAGTAAGTTGGGCTAGGTCCCCGAGAAACCAGATTTCAAGAATTCATAATCTTTAAGTATGAGCTATATAAAGATCATTTTTGGGAGTAGTATTGAGCACCGATATGGGTAAGGGTAGAATTAATTACTCAAACTTATAAATTATGTTGCCAGTATATGATAGAATTGTACCACAGTACATTCCTCTTTAGCCACTAAGATGACCCAGTTTTGGGATGGATCCACTCCTCTAGTTCTTCGTACCCTACCCCAGCAAAGTACGGGACGACTCTGGCAGCATGGGCAAGATGTTGTATCACCACGAAGCTCATAGTGGTGGTTGTAGGTTAGAAAAACTCCCCAAGTTAAGAGATATATTTTACTTACAAGTTTTAGCATATTAATTTCAGCATACCAAGTATTTATTATCATTGTTACTTTATTATGAGATATGTTTATGTCTTTATGAAATGCTATGTTATTCTGAGATTGCTATTTTAGCCATCTTACATACCGTACATTCCATGTACTGACTTCCTTAGGACCTGCATCGTTTTATGATGCAGAGCAGGTGACAGAGTTCCTCAACAGCTACTTCGTTGAGAACCTGACAACTTTCAGTCTTTTGGTGAGGCCTCTTCTCCGTCCAAGGCTCTGGAGTTATTTATATTTCATTATAATATTTATTTTTAGTTTTGGCTACTTGGGGCCTGTCCTAGTAGTCCTTTCGGACAACTTTAGTAGAGGTTCCATAGATTATGCATCAGTACTCTAATTACAGTTTATTTAGTATTGTTTATGTAGTTTTACATTTAGTTAATGCAGACCATTCATGAGTTAGCCTGTTACTTTTATAGTTTCCCACTATTGTTGTTTGTCTTCCGCTGAGTAAGCAGTTAGGCCAAGTGGTTCACTTAGGACCAGAAATGGTTTTCGAGTGCTGGCCACGTCCAGGGTATAGGCTCGGGGCATGATAAACTTAGTATCAAAGGAACAATGTATAGTAGAATCCATATTATGGGTGTGAAGCACGCCACATCTATAATAGGGAGGCTACGAGACATTAGGAAGTGTCATCAATACTTGTTATTCCTTGTCTCATGCTTCAGAGTATCTCTTTGTGAAGTCTCTTCTAACTCATGCATTCACACCGTGTTTTTCAGATCATGCCTCCTCACAGAGTTAACAGACCAGTAAGGGGCAGAGGACGCCCAGCCAAGAGAAATGCAAACCAACCTAGCCGAATTCCTAAGGAACCCAGGTATCCAGCTATGCCTGTAGAGCAGCCACAACAAGCGGACATCTCCAACGCTGATCTTCGCCAGGCCATCCAGACTATGGCTCACTATATAGGGAGGATGCTAGGGAGATGACAGAAATGATAGGTCAGATACCGCCAGGGTTCGGGAGTTTCTGAGGATGAGCCCACCAGAATTCACGGGGTCCAATGTGAAGGAGAATCTTGAGAATTTCATTGAGGAGCTCTAGAAGGTGTTTCAGGTTATGCAGATATATGATGCTGAGCGGGTTGAGTTAGCTGCCTACCCGCTCAAGGGGGTATCTAGACTCTGGTTTGATTATTGGAAAGGGAGCAGGGCAGCTGGAGTGCCAGCTATTAGTTGGGCGGTGTTTGAGGAGGCCTTTTTGGTATAGTACTTTCCCAAAGAAATGAGGCAGGCTAAGGTAAGGAAATTTCTGAACCTTAAGAAGGAGAATATGAGTGAACCTCAAGTTTACTCAGCTGTCCCATTACGCTCCAGCTATGGTGGCAGATATGCGCACTAGGATGGATCTTTTTGTGTCCGGGCTCTCTCGAATAACTAAGAAGGAGGGCAGGAATATGATGCTGATTAGGGATATGGATATAGATCACTTGATGACATATGTGCAGCAAGTGGAGAAGGAGAAGATGCAGGATAGGGAGGAGTTTAGGAGCAAGAGGGCCAAGACATCAGGCCAGGAGACAAGCAAGAAAGGGACTGAAGGTGGAAATCACTCATATTTTCAGCGTAAGACAGCCGCACTAGCACCTTCATCTGCTAGCGCACCTACACTAAGAGTTAGGAATGAGCAGGAATCATAGCACCGTAGGTTCCCGGGCAGCCAGTCATAAGGTAGCATAGCTCAAGGATCACACCGTTATCCTACTTGTGGTAAGTGTGGTAGGTCTCATATCGGAGAGTACCTTATGGGCATAAATAGTTGTTTCAAATGTGGTCAGGTGGGGCACTTCTTGAAGGATTGCGCTATGGGGAAATAGACTATAAGAGAGACCAGATCACAGCCAGTATCTTCAGCACCACAAGGTAAGCCACCTCACATGGGTACTACAACAGGGACAAGCGGGGGCTCAAACCACTTGTATGCCATGGGCACTAGACAGGGGCAGGAGAACTCACCAGATGTGGTTACGGGTATGCTCAAAATCTTTACTTATGATGTCTATGCATTATTAGACCTAGGAGCCATATTGTCTTTTGCAACCCCATATGTAGCTGTGAAGTTTGGGGTCAATCCAGAATGCCTTCTTGAGCCTTTCAGTGTTTCTACTGCTACTGGAGAGTCTATCTTAGCCTAAAGAATCTATAGGGGCTGTCCAGTTTCCGTTTATCATAAGACTATTATAGCTGATTTAGTGGAGTTGGACATGGTAGAGTTTGATATCATCCTACGTATGAATTAGCTTCATGTTGGGTATGCCTCCATAGATTACAGAACTAGAGTAGTCAAATTTCAGTTTCCCAACGAACCAGTCTTAGATTGGAGGGTTTAGCTCAGTTTTTCCTAAGGGTCAATTTATCTCATATCACAAAGCTAGAAAGTTAATTTCCAAAGGGTGTATATACCACCTAATCAAAGTTCAGGATTCTCGTGCTTAGGCACCACCTCTTTAGTCTGTCCCCGTTGTGAATGAATTCCCAGAAGTCTTTCTTGAGGATCTCCCTGGAGTCCCTCCTGACAGGGAGATAGACTTTGGGAAAGACGCTCTTCCAGATACTCAGCCTATATCAATCCCTCCATATCGTATGGCTCCTTTGGAGCTAAAAGAGTTAAAGTTGCAACTGAAATATCTCTTAGATAAAGGGTTTCATTAGATCAAGCATCTCACCTTGGGGTGCTCCAGTCCTTTTCATGCGTAAAAAGGATGGTTCTCTACGGATGTGCATAGATTACCATCTATTGAATAAGGTCACCATTAAGAACAAGTATCCTCTTCCTAGAATTAATGACTTATTTGACCAACTTCAGGGTGCTACCTATTTTTCCAAGATAGATCTCAGATCTGGGTATCATCAGTTTAAAGTTAGAGAGAGAGAGAGAGACATTCCTAAGATAACTTTCAGAACCCGCTATGGTCACTATGAGTTTATGGTCATGTCCTTCGGGCTGATGAATGCACCAACAACTTTCATGGATCTTATGATCAAGGTTTTGAGGTCGTATCTGGATATGTTTGTTATTATGTTCATAGATGATATCCTGATCTACTCCCATAGTAAGGAGGAACACACAGACCATCTTAGAATTATCTTTTAGACCCTTAAGGATTAACAATGATATGCTAAATTCTCTAAGTGTGAGTTCTAGTTGGCATCTGTGGTATTTTTGGGGCATATTATGTCTAGTGAGGGTATCCAGGTTGATTCCCAAAAGATTGAGGTAGTAAAGAATTAGCCAAGGCCCACAACTCCCACAGATATAAGGAGTTTCTTGGGCTTGGCAAGTTATTACAGATAGTTTGTAGAGGGGTTTTCTTCTATCTCAGCTCCCTTGACTAAGCTGACTCAGAAGCGGACTAAGTTTGAATGGTTAGAAGCTTGTAAGAATAATTTCCAAGAGTTGAAGACTAGACTGACCACAGCCCCAGTCTTATCCCTACCAGAGGGAGTTGATGATTTCATGGTATATTGTGATGCTTCCAGAGTTGACTTGGGCTGTGTATTAATGCAGAGAAGCAAGGTGATAACTTATGCCTCCAAACAGCTTAAGATTCATGAAAAGAGTTACCCAACTCATAATCTTGAGCTTGCTGTGGTAGTGTTTGCTCTGAAGATCTAGAGACACTATTTATATGGTGGGCACGTGGATGTATTCACAGATCACAAGAGCTTGCAGTATGTATTTGGCCGGAAGGAGCTAAATTTAAGACAAATGAGATGGTTGGAGCTGCTGAAAGACTATGATATGAGTATCCTCTATCATCCAGGTAAAGCTAATATGGTTGTTAATGCGCTTAGCAGAAGGACCATGGGAGCACAACTCATGTGGTGGATGAAAAGAAAGAGTTCGCTAAGAAGGTTCACAAATCGCAGATTGTATGTGCTAAGTGTTGAGGGCTTTAGAGATAAAATCTTGGCTGAGGCTCATAATGCCAGATACTCTATCAGCCCTTGTACAACTAAGATGTATAAAGATTTGCGAGAGGTCTATTGGTGGGGTGGTATGAAAAAGGACATCGCCGAGTTCGTGTCTAGATGCCCAAATTATCAGCAAGTTAAGGTTGAGCACCAGAGGCCTTGTGGTGTAGCCTAGAACATAGAGATTCCAAAATGGAAATGGGAGATGATTAATATGGACTTCGTAATAGGCTTACCTCGATCCCGTTATGGATCATAGTAGCTAGAATGACCAAGTCAGCTAACTTTCTACTTGTTAAGACGATGAATACAACTGAGGATTATGCTAGACTCTATCTTAAGGAGATTGTTAGGCTGCATGGGGTCCTTATATCTATTATTTCAGATAGAGGAGCTCAGTTTACAACACAGTTTTGGAAGTCCTTTTAGAAGGGGCTTGGTACAAAGGTGAATCTTAGCACAAGTTTCCATCCACAGACGAACGAGCAAGAAGAACAAACCATACAGACCTTGGAAGATATGTTGAGAGCGTAAGAAGGTGAATCTTAGCACAACTTTCCATCCACAGACAAATGGGCAAGCAGATCGAACTATACAGACCTATCTTTCCATCCACAGACAAACGGACAAGCAGAGCGAACTATATAGACCTCGAAAGATATTTGAAGGTGTGCGTGATAGACTTTAAAGGTATCTGGGATGATCATTTACCCTTGATCGAGTTCTCTTACAATAATAATTTTCAGGCCAGCATACAGATGGCATCGTATAAGGCCCTTTATTGGAGAAAGTGTATATCACCCATAGGGTGATTTGAATTTGGTGAGGCAGGATTGATAGGACCTGATCTAGTCCATCGGGCTATGGAAAAGGTAAAGGTTATCCAAGAGAGGCTCAAGACAACTCAGAGCTGACAAAAGTCTTACATGAATGTTAAAAGAAGAGACGTGGAGTTTGAAGTAGGCGATTGGGTATACCTGAAGGTGTCTCCAATGAAGGGAGTTATGAGATTCGGGAAAAAGAAAAAACTCTGCCCATGATATATTGGGCGTTACCAGATCCTGAGAAGAGTGGGTAACGTTACTTATGAGTTGGAGTTACCAATAGATTTAAGTGTTATACATCTGATATTTCATATTTTCATGCTTAAGAAGTGCTTGGGAGATCCCTTTCTAGTTGTCCCGGTTGAAAGTGTTGGAATTAAGGACAATTTGTCATATGAAGAGATCCCGGTGCAAATATTAAACCGGCAAATTCGTAAATTGAGGACCAAGGAGATTGTTTCTGTGAAGGTTTTGTGGAGGAACCAATTCGTGGAGGAAGCTACATGGGAGGCAGAGGAAGATATGAAGGCTAAGTATCCACATTTGTTCGTTGGTCTAAATGAGGATCTTGAAGGTAAACTTCCATAAACTATCTTGAAGATTTGTGTTTAATAAGTCCAAAAATCTAGTGATTTGAGCTAGTTTTGTTTGTATCGCTACCATTCGAGGATGAATGATCCCAAGGGAGAGAAATTGTAACACTCAGTGAAATGATGAAAATACCCCTAGAATTGACCTTGCACGTAATGTGTCTTCCCATGCTCCGTTTGTAAATTCGAGATCAGAATTGCGATTAGTGCAAAAAACTGAGTTAAAAAATGATCTCGACTCAACTTTAACGCGACCGAATCAAATTAAATTTTTCTAAAAAAATCATAAAATAATGAGGTTCCCGTGCCCCTTTCGCGATGCGCTAGGGACACAGAACCACACTTTAGTTTTTTCTGAAATTTGACAAAATCTGACAATTTGCCAAAAATAGTCCAATTACACTAGTGCGCAATGTGCACTAGTGTCTTTTTGCACTAATTTTCGTCTTTTAATGGGGAGAGGTAGTTTGGACCTTTCCACACCCCATAATCCTAAATTAGATGGTCTTAAGTCGTATTAAAGTCCAAAAATATATTTTTACACTTTTCTTCATTCAAAACAAGAAAACTCTCTCAAGAACTCACGCGCAAGAAATTCAAGAACGATAGTAGGGCTTAGGAATTCTTTCCAATTCTTCAAGAATTCTTTCCCAGATATGTAAGGGCACCCTAAAATTATTATTTTTGAGAATATCTTTAAAAATAGAAGGTAGTTTTCACCCATGAATTTTCAAGTACTAGTTGAAATTAAATCCATGTGATTTTGTGAAGTATGGTAATTTCCATGATAAAACATAGAAAAATTCGAATACCAATCTAATCTATTCTATAGATATTTGGGCTAGATTTGACAAACAAACAAACTATAAATTCTTAATGAATATTATGATTCTTGGTTTCTATATTATTCAATTAAAGTATCGTTATCAAATCGATATGGGTGAGGGTAGAATTAATTACTTGAACTCATAAACTATTTAGCCAACATAGGATAGGATTGTACCATGGTACATTCCTCTTTAGCCACTGAGATGGTCCAATTTTGGGATGAATCCACTCCCCTAGTTCTTCGTCCCCTACCCCCGGAAAGTACGGGATGACTCTAACAGCGTGAGCAAGACGTTATATCACCACGAAGCTCATAGTGGTGGTTGTCGATTAGAGAAACTCCCCAAGTTAAGAGATATATTTTACTTACAAGTTTCAGCATGTTAATTTTAGCATACCAAGTATTTATTATCATTGTTACTTCATTATGAGATATGCTTATGTCTTTTAAGAAATGCTATGTTATTATGAGATTACTATTTTGGTCATCTTACATACCGTATATTCCACGTCCTGACGTCCTTAGGACCTGCATTATTTTATGATGCAAACGTAGGTGACAGGGTTCCTCAGCAGCCGCTTCATTGAGAATCTTACAGCTTTCAGTCTTTTGGTGAGGCCTCTTCTCAGTCCGAGGCTCTGGAGTTATTTATGATTCATGACAACATTTATTTTTAGTTCTGACTACTTGGGGTCTGTCCCAATAGTCTTTTCAGACAACTTTAGTAGAGGTTCCATAGATTATGCGTCAGGTATTCTAGTTCCAGTTTATTCAGTATTGCTTATGCACTTTCACATTCAGTTTATGCAGATCATTCATGAGTTAGCCTGTTACTTTTATAGTTTTTCCACTATTGTTTAAGTCTTCCGCTGAGTAAGTAGTCAGGCCAAGTGGTTCACTTGTGACCAGAAATGATTTTCGAGTGCCGATCATGTCCAGGGTGTAGGCTCGGGGCGTAACAAACTTGGTATCAGAGGAACTGTGTCTAGTAGAGTCCGTATTATGGGTGTGAAATATGTCACAGCTATAATAGAGAGGCTATGAGACATTAGGAAGTGTCATCATTACTTGTTATTCCTTGTCTTATGCTTCAGAGTATCTCTCTGTGAATTCACTTCTAACTCATGCGTTCACGCCATGTTTTCCAGATCTTGCCTCCTCGCAGAGCTAACAAATCAGTAAGGGGAAGAGGACGCCTAGTCAGGAGAAATGCAAACCAGCCTAGCCGAATTCCTGAGGAACCCAGGTGTCCAGTTGTGACTATGGAGCAGCCACAACAAGCGGACATTTCCATTGCTGAGATATGGAACTTGGGAGGGGTTAGGAATTGTCCAAAATGCTCCTCACAAATTAAAAGAAAATTTTCACTCCTACTTTTATTTATAGAGCGAAAATTGTGTAAATATTCTAGATTTAGCTTGTTTCATAAGTGGTGTTCTCCTAAGGATTTCTCTAAGTTGGCCCTGCATAGCTTCTAAGTACAAGGATTTCTAGTTTCTAGGTATAAGCATGTTTTATCATAATATATTTTATAAGGTAAATAAATAAGATAAACTCTATATCATTCATCAGAATAAGTATGTTCTATGAACTATATATATTGTAAAATAAATCTCTTTTCCCAATATATATTATAAAATAAATCTCTCTCTTCCCAATATACATTAAAAAATAAATCTCTTTTTCCAATCAACACTTATTATTATTCTTAGTACGTATGGTTTACCACAATCCGGTGTGATATATTATCTTATGCCTACAGTGTTTCATAAGGATACCAACTTATTACTTCACTGTTTTCAGGCATAATTATATTGTGGATTTATGCTATCTGATGTTAATAAACAATAACTAGCTTTGATAGTGTTGAGAGATTTATAATATATTTAGCTCATATAAGTAAACAAACATACTTGATTTAATAAGCTATTTTCAGCCATAGCTTGCTTGAATAAATAGTAAGCATTTTGATAAATCTCAGAGTTGCTCTTTTTAAACAAGTAAGGAAAAAATAAAATAATAATATTTACATATAGTCTTCATTTCTTTTGGCTAGAGTAAAGTAAGATAAGATTCCTTCTCTTCCACAATGAATGTTTCTTCTTTATGACACATTGTGTCTGCCTTTTGTCATTTTCTCTATAATGTGTCTTGCGGACTGGACGCGCACATATGTATTTTTTTTTCAAAAATTCTCCGATTGAGTTTTTCAACCCCCGTCGAATTTTTTTTAAAAAAAGGAACTAAGTGTGGGTCCGCTACAGTAGCACATCGCGGCCTCATCGTATACTAACAGTGGTTCGGATTTTACATTTAAAAAAATATCTTTTGATTCGGTTGCTCTAAAAATCGACCGAGACTATTTTTTTGCTCAATTTTTGGTGTTGTTTATAAATTCGGTCATGAATTTGCTATCAGAGCATAGGCAGATGTGTTATGTGCACAATCCTCCTCTAGGAGTATTTTGATAATTTTATCGGACGTTACAATGAGGATGAAATATAAGGCTTAAAGATATTTATAAGACGGCAAAAACAGAAGCGAAGATGGCAATGACGAGTGCTAGGGCAACAATGTTTGAGTGGTTGTATGTTGAGTTAGGTGAAAAAGGCAAGGACAAGAGATTGTATATTCTTGCGAAGGTCAACGAGAGAAAAGCTCATGACTTGGACCAAGTGAAGTGCATTAAGGATGAAAAGGGTGAGGTGCTAGTGGATGAGAATTCTATGAAGATAAGGTGACAAGCTTACTTTCATAAACTCTTAAACAAAAAGGACAATAACATTGAGTTGGGTGATTTGGGGTACTTCGATAGTTATCGAGATTTTAGTTATTATAGGCGTTTTAGAGTTAAGAAAGTTAGACGTGCTGTTAGTAGGATGAACAGAGGGATAGCAATCGGACCAGATGAAATTCTGATGGATTTCTGGAAGAGTGTGGTCAATGAAGGTATTGCGTGGTTGATTAGATTGTTTAATGCTATTAGGAAGATTGCTAAGATGCCCGATGAATAGAGGAGAAGTACAATGGTTCCATTATACAAGAACAAGGGTGATATTCAAAGTTGTAATAATTACAGGGGTATCAAGTTGTTAAGCCACAATATGAAGGTTTAGGAGAGAGTGGTGGAAATGAGGGTAAGGAAAGTAGTGTCTATTTGTTAGAACCAGTTTGAATTTATACCGGGACGATCGACTATTAAAGCAATTCATCTTGTTCGGAGATTAGTGGAGAAATATAGGGAGAGAAGGAGGGACCATCATATGGTGTTCATTGACCTGGAAAAGACCTATGACAAAGTTTCGAGGGATGTTTTATGGAGATGTCTAGAGGCGAAAGGTGTTCCAATGGTGTATATTAGGGTGATAAAAGATATGTATGATAGACTCAGAACTCAGGTAAGAAGGTAGGAGGAGACTCAGGGTATTTTGCTATTGAGATAGGACTCCATCAAGGATCTCTATTGAGCCCTTTTCTTTTTTGCTTTGGCAATGGATGAGCTGACACGGTCTATCCAGGAGGGGGTGCCATGGTGTATAGTATTTTCAAATGACATAGTACTAATTGACGAGTCTCACACTAAAGTTAATGATAGATTGGAGGTTTGGAGATATACTTTGGAATCCAAAGGGTTCAAATTGAGCAGAACCAAAATATAATAGTTGGAGTGCAAATTCAGTGTTGTTAGAGATAAAACAGACATTGAAGTAAAGGTTGCCACTCAACCTATTCCTAAAAGAGAAAACTTTAAATATCTTGGATCTATCATCCAGATTAGTGGCGATATCAACAATGATATTACATATCATATTGAGGCAGTATGGACGAAATGAAGGCTTGCCTCAGGAGTATTGTGTGATAAAAAGATATCACTTAAGCTTAAAGGAAAGTTTTACAGAATGGTGGTTTATGGGGTGGAGTGTTGGCCAACTAAAAATTCACATGATCAAAAAATGCAGGTTGCGGAGATGGGATGTTGAGATGGATGTGTGGACATACCAGGAGTGATAGGATTAGAAATGAGATTATTCGGGGGAAGAAGTTAGAGATGCCCCATGTGGCTGAAAAGATGAGGAAAGCGAGACTGCGTTTGTTTGGACATGTGCAGAGAAAGAGTACCGATGCTCCTATTAGGATGTGCGAGAGGTTGAATTTAGGGGTTACACAGAAGGGTAGAGGTAGACCGAAGAAGTATTGGGGGGAGGTGATCAGACAAGATATGGCAAAACTTTATCTCACTGAGGATATGACCTTAGATAGAAAAGAGTGAAGGTCACGTATTAGAGTAGAGAGCTAATAAGCTAGTAGGGGTAGTTCAATATATGACTTTGTGATATAGTAGATTAGCAGGAGTAGTGATGTCTTTACATCCTATGTTGTCATTATTAGTCCTATATTTGTTTACTTTTAGTGTATTTACATTGCCTTTATATTTTGTGTTATCATTTTTTGTCTTTATATGTTAATTTTATCGTATTTGCATACTATCATGTGTTTTTCCTTATTACTCACTCTTTCTATTCTCTTTCTTTTCCTTTCCTTTTTCCATATCTAGTTTATTTTGCTTATGGGTTTTTGAGACGAGGGTTCCCAGAAAATAACCTTTTTACCTCTATGAGGTAGTAATAAGGTTTGCGTACATTTTACCCTCCCCGATCCCACTTGTGGGATTCCACTGGGTATATTGTTATTTTATAACCTTTTTACCTCTATGAGGTGGTGGTAAGGTATGCGTACATTCTACCCTCTTCAGACCTCACTTATGGAATTTCACTGGGTATACTGTTGTTGTTTACTAAAGTAATAAAAAAATATTTCTTTTAGACACTTAATAAATTCATAATAAAAAATATTGATATAGGAAGTAACATGGATTTTTTTCTACAATTATATATAAATTGAATGTCACAAAACTGAAAGCCCGTTTGGCTTAGCTTAAAAGCTGGTCAAATCTGTTTTTAAGCTCTTTTTAGCTTATAAAAGTGTTTGACAATTTTGAGAACAGCTTAAAAAAAGTTAAAATTTGCTTAAAATAAGTTAAAAGTTATAAGCAGCACCCCCCGCTCCCCAACTTTTTATTTTTTAGTTTAAAAGTTGTTATAGTTTGACAAAAAATATTACCTATTGACCCTATATTTTTTCATATTCCCAAAAATATCCTTAACTAAACTAACCCTAAATACTTTCTCCCTTCTCATTATTTCAATTCAAACCACAAATCAACCCTCTTCTGCTCTTTGAAACCACAGCTTAGCAGTGTTCTTCTCGCCGCTGCTTTTTTTATTTATTTAAACACTTATATTTGTATCAAACTTTCTAATATTAGAATATGAATGTATGTTTTTTTTTTATATATGGTGTCTTTCTATCACTATTTTTTAAAAATAAATAATGTATGATAGTAAGAGAAATACGTGAATGATAAATAAATATTATTATTCATGAATGTAATAAAAAATATCTTAAATTTTTTATGTGAAATAAAAGTGACGTGCATGCCATTAGAAAGAATAAGCATTATTGGTTGGTTAAATATTGAAAGTTTCTTGAGAGTGCAAGAGAAAATTGAAATACTTGGTATATTTTGACAATTGAATATCTCAATCATATTTCGATTTCGATCATGAAAAAAGAGGCATCTTAAAATTTTAATGTGATCTATCCAAATTATATATTTTAAAAATTAAAAATAAATTGTGTATACAAAATTTATATAAATAATAAGTTAATATTGATATTGAATTAAAATAGAAATTTATTTTTACTTTATTTTATTTTTTTAGACAGAAAAATCTCAAAGTAATTAGTTCATATTGAATCAAAATATAAATTTATTTTACTTTATTTTATTTTTTTAGATAGAAAAATCTTAAAGTTACCACTTTTTATAACATTAACAACTTGAAGGGTATTTAAGACATTTTAAATTAAAAAAATGTTAAACACCACTTATGTGCCAAACACATCAACAACTTTTTTTCAGCTACAACACTTTTATCCAAACACATAACTGCTTATTTTTCAAATAAATTTTAGTACTTTAAAAAGTGCTTCTAAGTACTTTTTAAAAGCTACAGTAATTTTTTTCAGCTAAGCCAAACGGGTTCTTAATCAGTTGATTTTCTTGTTAATTTCACAACAAGAAAAAGTGCTTCGAAAATACTTTTTCAAAGCTATTTTTTTAGCTAAGTCAAACGGGTTTTGAATAGATTCTAAAAGTTACCCAAGATAAATAAATACGTAAATATGCATATCGGGATATTAGATTATCATGTATTTAATCTGTTTATTGTGCATTACAAAAATTTAAAACGCTTGCTACATTAATTAAAATAAATGAATCTCTTAATAAAAATCACAAACAATCACCCTTTTATATGCCTAAACATCTTATATGCACGAAAGAAAATCAGTTAATGGACTGGTATCAATTGCATCTACTATGAGTTTTTGTTAAAAAAAAAAACATCCTGTATTTGGTATTAACATCAAAGTCTGATTAAATTTGAATTCGCATGGATAAATTTTATATTAAAATATTTTCTAATAAAGACGATTTCATACCCGAAGAGACTCGAATCTAAAATCTCTGATTAAGAATAAAAAAATACTTATTACTCCGTCACAACTCATGTTGTTGTTGGTTATGCTATGGGAGTTGATAATACACTTTACTTGACATAAATATATATTAAGAAGATCTTTTTTATATATTATTTTATTTGTATTGAATTGGCACATTTCTTCTTCGCATTCCTCATATTATTACAACCTACATTGATAAACCAAAAGAAAAGAAATGATAATTGTTTTGACTCATATTGAGATAATGCAAGAAAGTGATGTATTTATCTTGGTATAGTTCACAACGTGTCTTTTCTCTATTATCTTCATCGTGTAAGGCATGATGAATATTTTACTTCCACATGTAGGTTCAATGGCATTTTTCTTCCTGCAATTTATTCGTTCTTAAATTTTTAATTACTGTATCATATCCGTAAAGATAGAAAAACATAATTCTGATTATAGACAACCTTTGTGTAGACTAACTTTGAAAATATAAGTTCGAAAATTGCTGAAAAATATTATATACCATGTTACTCAAAATTGAAACCGATCAAACCGTTATGAATATAACTAAGATGGAGGACCTATGTGCTGATGTGAGAAGATGTTAAATTACATTTGGGATCCCGGGAAGATGCTGTATATTGAAGAAGAAAATATTCAATTAGGGTTTAGGCTTATGAGTTATCTCTTTATTTCTTAGTTGTTTAGATTAATTCTGGAACCTCCTTTCATTCTTCCTTTTTATTTCTTCTTCTTCCCTTAGAAGATTTGTTACTAGTTTGGAATGATTATAATGATGAACTCTTATATTTGTACGTGTAATTCGTATTATCCGTATCAATACAATATGAGTTCATTACACAAACCTACATAAAACCACATCAAAATAGTAATTAATGTATGCAACAGAATTACGATCCATATAAAAAAATAAAACATGAAGAATAAGCAGAAAATAGCAAAATGAGACTAAATTATCAACTCTTGAAAACAATTTGACTAACCAAAATAATTAGAACACATAGTTGACTATGAGGATGCACAATAATTTTCAGATCAATCATCAAAATAATATTTAACTGCTATAAAACTAAGTTAAAAGAGTGATAATGTAAATAAGAAAGTCTAGAAGAAATTTATAAGATGAGCAATAAAAATAGGGAGATGAGAAATGAGAGTTTTTCTTATTCTTCCAAGTATTCAAGTGTTATATAAAGGCATACAAAAGATTAGTCATAAATATGACATAAATCATGAAATAATGGGGAAGGTTATGGGGGTGTAAGGTTACAAGAATAATGATCATAAAGGTGGAGGCTATCTTCATAATGGAGGTAAGCAATGGAGATATAATTGATGACAGTAACTTCTTGATGTAGTGGACATTCACACTATCATAGTATGTAACACTCCCCCTAGCATATTCATAAATAATATGTCTCATTAAAATCTTACTAGAAAAATTTTATAGAAAAATTTTTAGTGAAGGAAAAAATATATATTTTAATACGCATTATTTGTTACCTCATTAAAAACTTTGCCAGAAAAACTTAACGAGAGAAAACCTCATTCAAGGAAAAAATTAAAGAGTACAACACGTTTATACTTTTCCTAATTAAAACACCACTTAATTTATAATTTTGAATTTTTAATTGGAGAATTTGGGAATTTTTCAGATTTTGATTTTTAATCCTAAATTGATAATTTCTTCTTCATTTTAAATCTGTTTTTCGAAACGGTTTTCACCTTTAAATTTCTTATCTCTCAGAGAA
>DF361605.1:34729-50273 GCA_000787875.1 Solanum virginianum
TATTTCTTCAAATTTGACACTTCTAAAAGAACTTAAGATAAATAATACATTATTCTTGGACATAAACATTTTACTACTACTTTAAGATTTTTGATGACGATTTTGTGCATATGACTTCTCACGACTCTATTCGTGCCTACTATAACCTCGTTCACCGGTTCTCGGACCGATTGTTGTCGTGCGTAATATACTACATATATATATATATTCCAAAGTTGGCTAGATACGGCGGGGTTGGCTCGGCCCAAGGGTAGGCTCCGCTTAGTTTGGTGATATGGTGAGATTGGGCCTTTGGTATGGTGGCTTCATGCCACATTTACTATCGAATATTCAGTACGTATTTCGTACTGACCCCCTTTGCTTTGGGGGTTGCGTTCCATACCCGCAGGTACAGACGCGCAGAGTAGCGAGCCACCTGCTTAGGATCCCTGTCTGCTTTCTGAAGAGCTCCTTTGCTTCGGAGCAACTAGTTGGTACATTTGCTACTTCCTCATTTTGTATTATATACTTTTATGGGTACGACGAGGCCTTGTCCCGTCTTATGATTTCGTTGGTTTGTATATAGGTCTGTGGATACCTGTGAGTATGGGATTTTGGTAGTTTATATTATTCTATGTGTATATGATGTATGCTGGGCGGTTTAATCGCAGCGGTGTCCTTGTCGGCCCACTTGTATGTATATATATTTGTACTGTTGCTGGAACATTTCTGTATGCAGGTGGGTAGTCAGTAAAACAGAGGAAACTCTGCCGAAATTTCTGTAGATGAGTTAGTAATTTTGTACTGTTGCTGGGATATTTCTGTATGCAGGTGGATAGTCAGTAAAACAGAGGAAACTCTTCCAAAATTTCTGTAGATGAGTTAGTAATTATAATTAGGTTTGGGCTTAGCAGTGGTGTCTGAGTGCCCCAATCGGGTACTAGTCACGGCCCATAGGTTGGGTCGTGACATACGCGGAGAGCTAGGGGTAGACTGAAAACGTATTAAGAAGATGTGACAAGATAGGATATGATGCAACTTTAAATTATCGAGGACATAATTTTAGATGGAAAGGTGTGAAAGACACATATTAGGGTAAAAGATTGGTAGGTAATGTAGGGTTGTCTTTCTTAGGGTGATTGGTATTTGTCAGTATACTAATTATTCCTCTCGTCCCATTTTATGTGACACCCTTTGACTTGGCACGGTATTTTAAAAAAAAAGGAAGACTTTTAAAACTTGTGATCTAAAATCATTCTTACATATTTGTGTGGCTGAAAATTATTTCTTGAAGGTAAAAAGAAAATTTTAAAGGTAAATTGTTTTCGATTAGAGTAAGGTGAGATTCTTTTTAGGACGGACCAAAAAAAAAGGGTGTCACATAAAATGGGACGGAGGGAGTATATCACTATAGTTGTTTTAATGTTGATCAGTATCTATCATTGTTTTCAATGATCTATCCTAATAGGTTTTTTGTGTTTTAATTATTGCATTATTTTATTGTTGTTGTTGGTTCTTGATAGAATTTACACTGTTTTCTTGTGATGTGTTATATTTAATAGTTTTATTTGAGTTGAGGATTTTCGAAAATAATATTTTTATCTTTATGAGATAGTGATAAAATCTGTATATATTCTACTATTGTTGTCGTGGACCTTATCAAGAGAAAAAGTCTTCCAGCCTTCCACCTGATAGCTAAACCATGAGAGTTGGTGATACGCAAGTGATTTGATATTGAATAATTAAAATGTCGAGGTGGAATGATGTTGACACACTTTTTTCCAATTACGAAAGTGATGTGCCATTTTATTAAAATATGTTCACAGTCTTTATTGACTAGGTTTTAATATTTCCTATAAATAATTTCAGAATTTTAAAAATTGGTTTTCACCATTTGATTTTGTTTTGTGTCCCTATCAAATTGTTTTTTCAATTAAGTTAAGAACCAAAAGAAAAAAAAAACAAGAATATAATTGCGTGTAATGAGTTTCTAGAATAAGAAAACCTTGAAATAAATATTTGTCATCCTCAATGTTTCATTGTCTATTTATAATAATGAAGGTAATTGATGACACTAAAAAGGGCCAATTAATTTCAACTTTTTCATCATAGACAGTTGAGGAGTTTCTGTTAATTCTTTTGGGGATATTAGGGGATATAGCACAGTTTATAAGAAAAAATACCACAATATAATTAAGTAACATCATATATCAGAGTTGTATGATAATTGTATGTTAAGTATTACATGTTATTTTAATTATATTAAATTTGTATATGAGTACTGTATGAAAGTTGTATACAATGTTGTTATGGTTGTATTACATTTTCAGAAATTATTATGAACTTTATACAAAATATATATAATAATACATATTTTATACACTTTTCACATACGAATCTTGCGAGCGAAATTCTAAGCTTTGAGTGAAATATATATATTTCACATCGAGTTAATACAGTTTTCACATATGAAAAATGACAAAACTTTCAATCCTTGAGCAAGATATATATATATATATATATATATATATATAATTATATCGATTTCATACATGAAATTTTTTCGTCTTGAATAAAATTTTGAGGGATTTTTTTGTTAGAAATTAAGCAATGGAAGTATATCACTAGGATTGTAATTCTCACATAATCATAACATAATATAATAAGTTTCATATATCTATCAAATATCAGGAAATGGTTGACGAATCTCGATAGAATTACTAACCTTTTGAAGATTTCAAAAACGAATTCTTTGACTGACGAGTCCAGGACTCCAACCTTCTACTACTTCCTGATTAATTTTCTATCAGTGACTTATGTGGGCAAGTATTTTTGAGGACTTTAGATTTTTTTATCAGTATTTTTCTTTTCATCAGAACTCCCTTTTTATCCTCAATCTTTGAAGAAGAAAGAAGGTGATAGGACAAAGAACGGTTAAGGGTATTAAGAAGCAATAAAACCCAAATAAAAACCCCCAAACCGTTTGTATTCTCAATTAAAAGAAAAAATTGTTCTATAAAATAATTAGGACTATTCAATACACCATAAACCCCAAAAATGTTTTCCTTTATTATTATTTTTTTGATTTTGAAATATTTCCAAAATCAATATACTCTTTTACAATAAAAATCTAATGATTTTATTTCAATAAAAAACATGTTTTTGAATATATCATTTAACTTAAAATATTTCCAAACCAACGTTTTAATAGATACAATAAAACCCACTGATTTTATTTGAAAAAAAACTTTTCTTCAAAACTAGCTAATTAATCAAGCATAGTAGGGATCGAAGATACGCTTAACCGAGGCTTCTATTTATGATAATGATTCTCAAAAGAACGAATTAATCATATCATAAAAAATTACACATTATTCCTCTAAAAATATGTAATTGCACTACTCAATATTAATATCAAAATCTACCACTGCATCTTATTTAACCCCCCATGTTAGAATTACCAACACCAATCAATTAAATTAAATCTTCTGAAAAAAATTTAATTTATTGACTAAATTAATCCTTTATCTTTTATACTTAATTTATTTCACGTGACGGATATACAATCCACCTGCAGGGTTTTCACATGAAAACTGTTAAGTAACCATAAAGGGGTGCCTTCAACTCGAGACCGAGACATGGTTCTATCAACTAATTATTATTTTACTAATGTTATTTATAATTATCCAACCCATCAGGAATTTATTGACTCATCAAAAGTATCACCTTTTAATAAATTAAAATAATTTAACAAATCACATAGCTCAAAATAATTATATCAAGATTAAGAGTATAAGTACATGCAATGGACAAGAAAATTTATTTATTAAAGATTTAGAACATAAATAAAATTCTTAAAATTGGTCCGTTCAATACATATAAAATGTATTAGCACAAGAAGTTGAAATTTAACCATTCTCACAATTAAGATCAAATTATATTTAATCTTGTGCTACGATCACCTAGATGTTTGTCCTATCTAATCTTTGATCCTGAACATATTAATTTTAACTTATATAAACCGACAATTTTAACCTTTCGTATATGAGCTAAATTTCTCCATACGCAAAATTGTCTACTATATAAGATATGGACACACATGTATACATAGTGAAGTATTCAAATAAAGAATTTTATTATAAAATAAAATAACATACCAAGTCTTTACAAGATATTAAAAAAAAAATACTATAACACAAATACATGGTTAATAGTACATCCCAACAATCTCCCACTTAGACTAAATTTTAACACTCATTTCTTCTATATGCTTGTCAAAAACTTTTTGCGGTAAGCCTTTTGTGATTGGGTCCATCAAATTGTTCTTCGACTCAATTTTCAGCACTCTCACATACCTCTTTGCGTAATATCATGAATCAAGCGATACTTCCTTTCAATGTGTTTACTTCTTTTATGGCTACGTGGTTCTTTTGAGTTTGCAACCTCACCACTATTATCATAATAAAGTGTGATTGACGCTTCAATCGAAGGAACCACTCCAAGCTCTTTTAGGAAGTTTCTGAGCCAAACAGCCTCCTTGGCCGCCTCAGAAGCAGCAACATATTCAGCTTCCATGGTGAAATCAGCAACACACGATTGCTTGATACTCCTCTATATTACATTTCCACCTCCTAAAATAAATACATATATTGAGGTTAACTTTCTTGAATCTCTATCCAACTGGAAATCTGAATCTGTATATCCAATGGGTGTTAGATTTCCAGGATGGAAAACGAGTATGTAATCTCTAGTTCTTTTCAGATACTTGATTATATGCTTGATTGCAGTCTAATATTCTTGCCCATAATTAGACTGAAATCTGCTTACCATAGCTAACAGCAAAGCAGATATCCAGTCTAGTACATGACATAGCATACAAAAGACTCCCTACAACAGATGCATAAGGGACCGTATTCTCTCTATCTCAGCATTTGTCTTAGGCGACTGATTCTTTGATAAAGTAATTTCATGCCTAAAAGGAAGATATTCTTTTTTGAAATTTGCATGTTAAATCTTGCAAGAATCATATCAATATAAAGTGCTTGAGATAAGCCCAATATCCTTTGTTTACGATCTCACATAAGCTTGATCCCAAGGATATGAGTGGCTTCTCCCAAGTCTTTCATATCAAACCGCATTGACAATCATTCCTTAACAGAGTTCAGCATGCTCACATTATTTCCTATAAGCAAGATATCATCAACATATAGAATAAAAAAAGTTATTCTTTTTTCATCCCATTTCTTATAAATGCATGATTCATTTTCAAAATGATCAAAATCAAAAGTCTTAATCGACTTGTCAAAATAAATAGATCTTTTAAGCTTACACAACATGCGTTCATTACCACCTTCTATGAATCCCTCTGGTTGTTTCATGTAGATACACTCATCAAGACTATCATTTAGAAAAGTTGTCTTGATGTCCATTTGTCAAATCTCATAGTTAAAATGAGCAGTAATCGACAAGAGAATCCTACTGGATTTAAGCATGGCCATCGGCGAAAAGGTTTCCTCGTAATCGATTCTTTCTTTTTGAGTAAATTCTTTCGCAACAAGCCTAGCTTTAGAAGTTTTTACTTTTCCATCCACACATCTCTTTTTCTTAAAGATCCACTTACAACCAACGGGCTTTATATTCACAGGTGGTTCTACAAGATCCCAAACTTGATTAGAGTACATCGACTCTATTTCTGATTTCATGGAAACTATCCATTTTTTAGCATCTTTATCATGTAGTGCTTTGGCGTAACTTAATGGTTCTGTGTTAGGCTCTTCAGGGATTCTATCATATGATTCTCCCAAGAGTGTAAACTTTACAGGCTTTCTAATCACTCTCCCACTACGACGACTAGCTATTACAAGATATGCCACTTTCAAATTCAAATTTTGTATATTTTTGTCTACAATCACAATTTACTGCAGATTATTCCCACTACTTTTGGGTAGTAGGATATTCGGAGTTGCCTCCAAAACATCCTCTGGCGCAACCTCCTGAGCAACATTTCTCCCACTACATGGTCGTAATAGTATGTCAATGACTGTTTATGGAGCTTGCATTATCAAGTTAGGAAGAGTTATTCTTTGGGACAATTCCTATAACACAAGTTTACTTCTAGGAATATGGTTTATTAAATAGTTATGTTCCAGAAACTTGGCATTTGTTGAGACAATGACCTTCTGTTCCTTAGAACAATAAAATAAACCTCCTTTAGTGCCTTTTGGATAGCCAATAAAAATGCACACTTCTGTTCTTGATTCCAACTTATCTGTCTTCCCTTTTAGCACATGAGTTGGACAATCCCAAACACGAATATGCTATAGACTGGGCTTTCGCCCATTCCACAATTCGAATGGGGTTAAAGATATAAATTTAGAAAGAACCAAGTTTAGAATATAATTCGCTGTTTCTAAGGCATATCCCCAAAAGCTAGAAGGTAAATCAGAATAACTCAATATTGATCTAACCATTTCTAAAAGAGTTCTATTTCTGCATTCTGCCACACCATTTTGTTGAGGTGTCCCTGGGGTAGAATATTGAGAACTAATTTCATTTTTTGATAAGTATTTAATAAATTTGGCAGAAAGGTATTCGCCACCACGATCAGATCGTAATGTTTGGATAGATTTATTATGTCGCTTTTTCGTCTCAACCTTAAACTCTTTGAATTTGTCAAAATATTCAGATTTATGGTGCAACAAATAAATAGATTCATATTTCGAGTAATCATCTGTTAAGGTCACAAAATACTCAAAACCACCTCTTCCTTGTATATTCATAGGCCAACACAAATTAGAATGAATTAATTCTAACTTACTATTGATCACAAAATAGACAAAACCACCTCTTGCTTGTACATTCATAGGTCCACATAAATCAGAATGAATTAATTCTAACTTACTATTGACTCTATTTCCTTTAGAAGGAAAGGGTCTCTTTGTCATTTTACCTTCTAAACAGGATTCACAGGTTGGTAGTGCCTCCACTTTCAATAAACTCAAAGGTCCATCAGAAATCAACCTAGAAATTCTATTTATATTAATATGACATAGACATAAGTGCCATAAATAAGTTGGACTCAATTCAGAAATACATTTTCGTTTATTAGAAATATCAATGCTATTCAATTCAGAATGTTGAAGCATGTTATGATTAACCTCAAAAATAGAAACAAATCTTGAAATTTGGGAGCACTAAGGATAAAATGGACATAATGTTTAACAACAACATTATTAATAATAAAATGCACATCATAACCAAGCATCCATAAGTTTGGAAACAGAAAGTAAATTCCTCCTTAAAGAACGAACATACAAAACGTTATTCAAAACTAAATGTCTAGAACTACTAAAAGAAAACAAAATCATTCCAATAGCTTGAACTTGTGCGGGCTCCCCATTTGCTTTAAAAATTGAAACTTCATCTTTATTTGGCTGTCGCGTCTCCCGAAACTCCTACAAAGAAGTGCAGATATGATCAGTGACTCCTAAATATATAGCCCATAATTAGGTAAAAATAACCGCTAGACAAGTTTCAACGACATTTAAATAAGAAATACCTTTCTTTCTCAGCTTGGTCTGATAATCTACACATTGCTTTTTATAGTGTCCAGGCTGCTTACATTGAAAACACTTCCCTTTCGGTTTAGCCACACTACCCTTAGCACCTGCAAGTGTCTTAGCCTTATTGGGTTTTTTCTTCTTTTTTTGGGCTTTGGTTGGTTTGGAAGAAGAGGGTCCAGTCTTGTCAACCAAGTACACCGTTAAAGCTTGCTGCTTGATTATAGTCTTCGCCGCTTGGAGCTCATTCAACAGTTTTGCTAAGGACAAGTCCATCTTATTCATATTATAGTTTAAGCAAAACTGTTGAAAACTGTCAGGCAAAGTCTGAAGGATCATCTCAATTTGAGAATCCCTATCAATCTCAGCACCAAGAATTTCCAGCTCATTCAAGTAACTCATCAACTTCAACACATGCTCCCTGACAGAAGATCCTTCAGCCATCTTGGTGGTCAATAGGGCTTTCATGGGAGTCTGATTTGCAACACGATTTTGCTCTCCGAACATCTCCTTAAGAGATGCCAACATATCATAAGCAGACGGCATGGACTGATGTTGATGCTGCAAGACATTCGCCATTGAGGTAAGAATGTAGCATAATGCCATCTCATCAGCCTTAACCCATTTGTCATAAGCTTGGATCTCCTCCTCAGTTGGATCAACAGATTTGATAGGACATTCCTCAACCAAAACAAACTTATAACCCTCAAAAGTCAAGACTATGCCTAAATTTCATTTCCAGCCAACATAATTCGGTCCCTCTAGTTTATTTTAATTCAGAATAGAGGTCAAAGGATGGAAATGAGACACAATTAATCTGAGAGATGAAAAACTTCATTAAATAAACATGAATTATCAGGAAAACAACAAAAACATATATGCAAGCGTACAAACAGTTAGATTCGATAGGAAAGCTTAACTATTTTAGCAAACATATGTGTATATTCGTATATGTATGTCTGTTTTAAATCGAACAATTCCAACTCAGTTAGAGAGTATGTTGTTCAGTGTAACCAGGTATATATTAATAAATAATGGCTCTTGTTCATTGATTCAACATGTAACTTAGTTGAAAAGTTAGAGACAAGTTATCAAAACAAGAGAAAAAAACAATATCACAAATATTCAAGTTTATCCGACATGGAAGAAGACCTAAGTCAACATATAAACTCATATTTTTACTGTTAAAACTATTTTAAAGGGTTAGAAATGAACACTTACACTACCGAACCTCAAAAAAATAATTTCATAAAATTTTAATTTTTCGAAAACAGAAAAATGGCCAAAAATCCATCTAAACGATATTTTTTGGCCAAAAAAGGGGCGCACACCACAGCAACCACAGCAAGCTGTGGATATTGCTCACTAGGCTATTTTCATTTAGCCAGTCAAATTTAAGGTTAATCGGAGGTAATTAAAAAGATTTTTTTCCATTTTCCAAAAACTGTTTTAGTTTTCCAGAAAAAAAATTCAGAAAATTTTGCATCTTCTAGAAACAATTTTTTTTGTTTCAGATTTTTTTCCAGAAAATTGGACGATTTCCAAAAAAAAAAATAATGTTCCAGAAAATATGTCGTTTGCCAGAATTTCTTTTTCAAAAAATTTTTTTCTAGAAAAAAATTTTCTATCAACTGTTTCGACTTTTTCAGAGAATTGTTTTTCTTTAAAATGTTTTTCAGAAAAAAATGCTTTGCAGAAAAAATTTTTAGATTTTTTTTCAACTTTCAAAAAGAAAAATTCTCTGAATTTTCGTTTTGCATAAAACAATTTCCATATATATATATATATATATATATATATATATATATATATATTTTCAAGCAGTTAAGACAAAAATATTATTCTTCAAGAACTAAACAGTAAATTACTAATAAACTCAGAAACTGTAAATCATGATTTGTAAAAATTCTCATATTACATTATCACGATATTGTAAAATTACGCTCTGATACCAATTGTTAGAAATTAAGCAATGAAAGTATATCAATAGGATCATAATTCTTATATAATCATAACATAATATAATCAGTTTCATATATCCATCAAATATCATAACATAATATAATCAGTTTCATTACTAACCTTTTGAAACTTTCAAAAATGAATTCTTTGAGTGACGAGTCCAAGACTCCAGTCTTCTACTACTTCCCGATTAATTTTCTACTGATGATTTGTGTGGGCAAGTATTTGTGAGGACTTTAGATTTTTTTTATCAGTATTTTTCTTTTCATCAGGAACCGCCTTTTTATCCTCAACCTTTGAAGAAGAAAGAAGATGATAGGACAAAGAACGGTTAAGGGCATTAAGGAGCAATAAAACCCAAATAAAAACCCTTAAATTGTTTTTATTCCCAATTAAAAGAAAAAACTGTTTTATAAAATAACTAGGAGTATTCAATACCCCATAAACCCAAACGTGTTTCTTTATTTTTTTTAATTTTAAATATTCCCAAATCAGTATTTTCTTTTACAATAAAACCTACTGATTTTATTTCCATAAAAAATAATTTTTTAATATATCATTTAATTTGAAATATTTTCAAATCAGTGTTTTAATATATATAATAAAACTCACTGATTTTATTTCAAAAAAAACTTTTTTCCTCAAAATTGGCTAATTAATCAGGCATAGTAGAGACTGAAGATACACTTAACTGAGGCTTCTATTTACGATAACAATTCTCAAAAGGACGAATTAATCATATTGTAAAAAGTTACACATCATTCCATTAAAAATATGTAATTGCACTCTTCAATATTAACATTAAAATCTACCATTGCATCTTATTTAACCCTCCGTGTTAGAATTACCGACATCAAAAAAATTTAATTTATTGACTAAATTAATCCTTTATCTTTTGTACTTAATTTATTTCACGTGACGGATATATAATCCACTTGCAGGGTTTTCACGTGAAAATTGTTAAGTAACCATAAAAGGGTGTCTTCAGCTGGAGACTGAGACACAATTCTATCAACTACTTATTATTTTACTAAAATTATTTGTAATTATCCAACCCATCAAGAATTTATTGACTCATCAAAAGTCCCACCTTTTAATGGATTAAAATAATTTAACAAATCACATAACTCATAATAATTATATCAAGATTAAGAGTATAAGTACATGCAATGGACAAGAGAATTTATTTATTAAATATTCAGAACATAAATAAAATTCTCAAAATTGGTCCATTCAATACATACAAAATATATTAGCACAAGAAGTTGGAATTACAATTAAGATCAAATGATATGTAATCTTGTGCTACGATTACCTAGATGTTTGTCCTACCTCATCTTTGATCCTGAACATATTAATTTTAACTTATATAAACCGACAATTTTAACCTTCCGCGTATGAGCTAAATTTCTTCATACGCAAAATCGTCTACTATATAAGATATGGACACACATGTATACATAGTGAAGTATTCAAATAAAGACTTTTATTATAAAATAAAATAACGTACCAAATTTTTACAAGGGATTAAAATAAAATAATATAACACAAATATATGATTAGTAATATATTCCAACATTTTTTTCAGCCGTAAATGTAATTTCTAATTTTCTATATAGAGAAAATTCTCCCCATATTATATTATATAATTAATAGAAAAGGTGGCAAATAGCACATTTGGATAGAAACTGGTAACTCAAGATAAGCTAAAATTAATAGATGGATCAGTGCTTAGTCCTATCTAACTCTTGTTTGGGCTTTAATTTACACTAAGTGATGCTCATAATCCAACCCGCTTAATTTGCATCAATTTTATTATTTTTCCATTTAGAGATATTAGTCTTCTTCTACTTGCGTGTGATTAAAATGTGTACCTTATTTGGTAATAAAAATTATACAGAAAAATTAAATTTAATTATAAACTTATGAAAAGATAAATAATTCACTACAAAACTGATTTTGATAAATTATCTATTTATAAAGGTCTTATGTATCATGGTAAATTAGAATTTTGGGCAAATTACACTGAAAGACACTTCACTTAAAGTAATTATTAAAAAAAATAGTCCTCTTTGTATAAGCATGTATAATCAGTATATATTTAAGTATCATAATGTATATTTAGTGTATAGTATGTATAAGTAAATACATTGTATAGTAGTGTATACTTTCTATAACTTTTGACAAACTATATTGTATACTCATGTATAATTTCGCTGATTTGAGGCAATTTTCTATGTAAATAAAACATGGGCTACTTTTTGTGTAAATTTTTACTTTTTTGTGTATATATATCACTTTCCCTTAGAATTTTTCTTAGCGGATGTATTTTCATTAAATAAGGAAGATTTAGAAGTCTTTCCATGGCTATAAGTCATTATTTTGTCATTTATTTTCATATATTTTAAAAGTTAATATTACAAATATAATTAAATAAGAATTTAAAGAAAAATGGTGAAAAAACTATTTTGAATAAAGAAGAGTTTTTTAATGAAGGGCAAAAAATTCAAATAACATTTCTAAGGGCTTTCATGCTTTTAATATAGTATAGATAAATAGATAGATTAGTAAATTTTCTTAACCAAATATCAATGAATTAACAAGTCTTCATAGATGTAAGTTGTAACATATTACAAAATTTTATAAATTTATTTACCTGTACAATCAGAAATTTTCAAAAAATATAATATTAGTTAATTAAGTATAATATCTAGTATGCATATCAGAGATTTATATAAATATTTTAGTACAATTTCTACCATAAAATTAGTTTTAATATAGACTTTTGCAATATATTGTTTGGGTTTACATTTTATTTCTTATTATTCAATTAGTTTTGATGCATAAAGTATAAAAAACAGTATGTTATTACCTTTCTTCATATCATTTAATAAGTATAAACAATTCAAGATTGTAGTATTAAAATGATATGAAAGGAGGTTTATGCCATATAACTTGGCATTCAATAGTTAATGTTATACCTGCATTTTTAAAACTGGAAATCGAATTTATATGCTAATCGAGATATGGTGCAGTTTTAAGTGATTCCAAGCTAATCCTCGACATAAAATATCTAAGCATATTACATAAAAATTAAAGTAAAAGCTGTAAACCAAAATCATAATTGAAATAGATTTCAAGAATAAGTCTATTACAATTGAGTACTAGCTAGGCATAATATAAGTTTGAAACAAGAATAAAAATAATTAAACTATACCCCTAAATGAGGAAGACCACCAACCGCTGAGTTATGCACTACTACCCTCTATCTACGAGGCTAAGAATGATCACTTATATCTATATCACATAATTAAAAAATATAGTGTAGTGATCAGTACATAAAAATATTGAGTATGTATGAACAAAATAAATAGTTGAAATCATATATTTATATATAATAAATTGTGCAAGGACTACAAATCATATATGTGTGTGTCTGTGTATGCGCGCATGCATGTCTATAATATATGTATGTATACATATATATTTCGAACATATGTGATTACGTATGTAGTCATAGATATGATGTCAGATAGCATAATTTTTA
Source organism: Solanum virginianum (assembly GCA_000787875.1). Taxonomy (NCBI): domain Eukaryota; kingdom Viridiplantae; phylum Streptophyta; class Magnoliopsida; order Solanales; family Solanaceae; genus Solanum; species Solanum virginianum. The sequence goes on from DF361605.1 coordinate 47,777, forward strand.
TATATGCATCCTTTCTGATATGATTTCAAATATATCTTCCCTTTTTTTTTTAGAAATATTTATTTGTTTGCTACGATTCAATTTCTTAGGTCATGATAGCACCTATCATAACCTGCAGATAGGTAAGCAACTCGTAATCCGAAACTGTAAATAATGGGTATAAGGAGGAAACCTTACAGAAGATAACATTTATAAGACAACACAAATGAATAAAAGCAGAAACTGAACTGATTATATAAAGTGATCTCTCTCAAAATTTGGAAATCCCTAGTATAGAGCTAATACAACAAAATAAAGAGTACAAGTCCCAAAAGTTGACTAAAGAATATATACACAAGATCTGTCTAGTCTCAAAATATACAAAAGAATGAGCCAACAAGCTGAAGGAGACAGAAATGATCTAAAAACACCAAATGCTCACCCTGATGTCCGATGTAGGCTACGACAGACTCGATCAATCAACGATAATAGCTGGTGCTCAGATCTACATCAGAAAAGTAGATGCAGAGTGCATACACCGAGTTTCTGATCAACGATAATAGCTGGTGCTCAGATCTACATCAGAAAAGTAGATGCAGAGTGTAGTATGAGTACTAGAATAACAAGTACCCAATAGGCATCATACGCTGACTGAGCAGAAAAGGTAAACATAATATGAAAAAGAGGAATACACCTAAATCAGAGTCAAATAAACTATCAAGGATAAATGAAACCAACTGCCACACAAGTAAGAGAATTCTAAGTAAAAATCTATGTTGTCTACACCCAACTAGATCGGTGTAAGCCTGATCGAGATGTTGAAAAGCTAAAACCACAAGAATTAAGGAAGTAATGAGTCTGTCATACTGAAAACAATGGAACCACAACCAATCCTAAATGGAAGGTGACTAAGAGTGAGAATACTGGGGGGAATTCTTGAGCCGGACCTACTCCATCACAGTTCAAGTTTTTTTTTCTGTCGGCTAAAATTTTAATGAGGGGCATTCCATACTTTTACCCACCCCTCCTACACTTAATTCATGACTGATATAGGTTATTTTTTATCTATAAAAAGATTCTTAAATCATTCCTAAGTTTCTGTATGGATTCTAGCTAAAGAATTAGGACTTAGGAAAAGAAAAAGGGCTAGGGTTCAAGAGAATTGAAGCCAGTTTCTTACAAGATTGATTGTCTGTCTTTATCACAGGTATGTAAGGTCAACCTAAAGCATGAAATATATTATTCTTTCATGTGTCCCTAAGATTTGTGATAGGTTAATTGTGGAAGAACTGATTCTCTATGAAAGTTTTCTTAGAACTACCCCACTCATAATTTTGAATTGGCTGCGATGGTATTTGTGTTAAAGTTATGACATCACTATCTATATGGATTCTATTGTGAGATCTTTACTGACCATCCTAGCCTACAATATATCTTTAGTCAGCAAGATCTAAATTTGAGACCAAGAATGTGGATTGAGCTTAAAGATTATGACTTGACTATCATCTATTATCCCCGGAAGGACAATATGGTGGCTGATGCATTAAGTAGGAAGACATCCAACATGGGGAGTTTTTGGCATCCATCTTGGTTGAGGAGCGATCGTTCTTTAGAGATGTTCAAAGATTGGCCAATGGGTTGGTGATATTACAGATTTCAGAGCAGGGTAGAGTGCTTGCTACTATTGAGTCCTACTCATCTTTGATGGATCAGATTCGTGAGAGACAGTTTGAGGATGAAAAATTATGTATTATCCGGGATAAGGTGATTAGAGGTGAAATTAGAAAGCAATGCTTGATTCTAATGGTGTTTTAAGAATTGAGAGTCGTATCTGTGTGCCTATAGTGGGTGATTTGGTCGGGTTGATACTTGACGAGGCCCATTGTGCTAGATATTTCATTCACCCAAGGGCAGCGAAGATGTACCATGATCTGAGCTAGCATTATTAGTGGGCTGGTATAGAAACACTATTGATATTTAGATATTGATGGCATTGAGATAATGAGATCATTTTGATTGATGCTATTATGATATTATTGTGATCATGCACATTGCATTTATTATTACTTGTGCACTGATACTTATGATGGCTATGACCGAGATGTGAGTAAGAAAACATGTATATTGATGGTCCAGGTCTTTACCGATCGAGCCGACGTTATATGCAGGCGGTCCGAGGTCTTTTTCGGATGAGTCCGAGGTCTTTTCCAGACGAGTAAGCATTAGTCGAGCTCTTTGCCAACGGCATTCACAGATACATGATCTATGTGAAACCCTTATAGGTTCTGATCTGAGGTATATATATGGTCAGTGAATTGTATCGTAATACAAACACACATCACGATTATTTAACATTTCATTGCATTGTATACATCTGTCACATCCCGATTTACGGGCCGTGACTAACACCCATTTGGGGTGTCCAAAACATAAATCAAATCGGAATCCAAATATGAGTTACTATTCATTTTAAAAAAAATTTGGGCAGAGTTTCATTTGTATTCCTGATTAGCCACCT
>DF361604.1:0-16232 GCA_000787875.1 Solanum virginianum
TGTTCTCCTTTAATTTATTCTAGTTAATTTAGAATCAATTTTATAACAGTTATTTTGAAGTGATGATCTTTCTCTGGATCTGCTTGGTAGTGGGTAAGATTTGAATAATTGGAGCTTAGAATAATTTAATGCTTTTGTTACAATTTGTACCAACTTTTGAAGTCTAAATAAAATTAGCATTTAAAGCTTGTGACAATCCCCTTAATTATTTTACATTATAAAGGGCAAATATCTTGTATTTTTTAAATTAAAATAATACTTATTTAGTTTAAAAAAATTAATATATTATTTATTCATTTGTGTATTTATTTTAATTTTACTATTAAATATTATGTAATACCCTTTCGTCTCAAATTAATTGAATTTTTTGAGACTTTTTTTAATGTTCAAAAAAATTGAATTGTTCAAAGTTCAAAAAGAATATTTGAAACTTTTTCTATATTTGCCCTTTCATTTATTGAAGTTTTATATTTTCTAAGAGATAAATTACACTACATATTTATGATTTCACTGTTGAATTTTAGCATAATAACTTTCCTTGAAATCACATTTATAAGGAGTCTCAACCTTGAATGCTGGTTTGTAGAGTACCTACCTAAGGATAATAGTGGAAAGTATGATATAAATTTTATCTTTGAATATTTTTTTTAATATGTGTGTATTACCTCACAAATTCAGTTAATATGAGACAAAAGGAGTATCTAATACAATTTTCAAGGTATTAAATGTATATAGTCAAAGCATAATGTCTCTTGAAAATATGTGTCAAGTTTGTAGTGTACAATTATTGTTGGAAATAGAAAGAATTTGTTTTCTTGTACTTCAACAATCATATAATTTGGTTGTAGTAACTGTCCTGTTACTATTTGCTTTCTCATACATCTATTACTTATTTGTTTTGAAGTTCTTTAGATTATTTTTTTCTTGAGACGAGAGTTCAGATATGTTTATGATATATCTACTCTAAATTTTTGTTTCTAAAATTATATCAAATATATTTTATGTAACAATAGCTCCGATTGATTTAATATAAGATATGCAAGCACACGAATATATTTACTGCAAGTTTCTCGTCATAAATATCAATATCATTCACGTCACCCTCTCTCTATATAAAAATCTACATATATATGCCATGCTGGCAAACTAATTTTTGAAAGTCAAATTGGTGTAATAATTGACCCTAGTCATATACTCCTATCATCTATATTTACTTGTCCACTATTGATTTGATAGATTTTTTGCGAGTAATAAATAGAATGATAATTTTATTATATTATTTTTTAAATAGTATAAATTCAATACTTTAGAAAATATATTTTTTTAATAAAAATAAATTAAGAACTAAATGATAAATTATTTCGTGATTTTTCAAGATGTACAAAGTATAAAATTAGGAACAAATTTTGGTGCTAAAGAAATATAAAGCTATGGGTACAAAACCGCTGGGCTTAGCTTATATAATGGCCCAAGTGGTAGTTTGACATATTCCCTTTTGTTACACATGGATCCAACTATCGGGCTGCCCAAGTTGGGCTTTTCCACTTGATGAGTCACAAAAGTTATTATAACATCTTTTATCTGTTAAAAAATTAAGGAAAAATTAGGCGAATAAAACGTAATTTATACAAATGTTGTGTGTAGATCAAATTATATAGCGAAATATACAGTGAATTGTATAACAAATTATACAAACACCATCCATGAATTATATAGTGAAGTATACAAACGCTATACAAAAGTTGCGAATTGTATAGGAAATTATACAAATGTTTGAGTAAATTATGCGAACATTGTAACTGTATTTACAAAATGTAAGTGCCTAAACTATAATTATGAAGCACAATTAAAATATTTTTAAGTGGCTATATGCAAAAATTCCTCCAAAATTAATCAATGAGTTAAATCAATTCACACATCCTTCACTTTATAACAAATTCAACTGTACCATTTTTTGGATAAACAAGCTCAATAATATTTCACAGTGCATTTTGATTTCTTTTGAGACACATTATCAACACTTATTAAATGCCAAGAGAAACAAAAAACATCAATAAAAATGTCAAAACCTATACCGCTCGGAGCATGCGTCTCTCTTGAATCCTCAAAAATTGTGCACCTTTTGAAGGATCAGACACGAAATAAAAAGCATGAATAAAAATGTCAAAATCTATGTTGCTCAACTCTTTAAAAATACTACAAGATGCATGCATCTCAAATCCTCAAAAGCTGTGCATCTTTTGAAAAATCAGACACGAAACAAAAAGCATGAATAAAAATGTCAAAACCTGTATCGCTCGACTCTTCAAAAATACTATAGGATGCATGCGTCTCTCTCGAATCCTCAATAGGATCAGACACAAAATAAAAAGCATAAACAAAAAAGTCAAAACCTATGTTGCTCAACTCGCCAAAAATACTATAGGACGCATATGTCGAAAATCATGCAAAAGATCAGACATGAATCAGATATAATCCCCTTAATTATTTTACATTATAAAGGGCAAATATCTTGTATTTTTTAAATTAAAATAATACTTATTTAGTTTAAAAAAATTAATATATTATTTATTCATTTGTGTATTTACTAATAATGTAGTTTAAAAAAAGAAAAAAAGATAAAAGAATCAATCTACACCTCAATAATTGTTTGATTAAGTGCCTTATATCTCCATCTTTCTTTCTCAACAAAATCAGCATCCAAAAATCTAGCTATAAAACTCCATAACCTATACAAATCTTCAAAATTTGTCATCATCCCAATTGAAACACTAATCACTGATACACCACACTTCAATTTCCTCGTCTTAGGAGTAGTATTATTATGATCACTTGTTTGAGTACTCTCCAAGATTGTCTTTTTTTCATAATCATACATTTTTGAAAACCATATGTGCTGCAAAAATGCACAAGAAAGTGATATGTTGTTTCGATCCGCGAGCTTTTGTACTAGTGTTGGATCAATCTTTTGGCCTTTCCAATCAAACACATTGAATGCCAGAGCTGGTCCTCTATTGAAATGTATGTGTGGTCCATAGATTTTCACTAATGGATGATGAATATCTTCAGTATGAGGATGTTGAAGACGCGTTAACGCGTTTATTAGCCAGTTTATAAGGTATCTTGCTCTGTTGCTTGTTAGTATTAGGCCTAGTTTATCAGCATGGTCTAATCCTCTGCATTCGAGTTCATCATGGTTCATGCTTGTGTTGGAACGAGTTTTCTTGTTGGATTTTTCACCCCAATTTAGTATTTCGAACAATGTGGTTATTTTCTTTGGTTCTTGATGTTCGATTTCTTGATGAGATTCTGATGAAGTTGTTGAGGCAGAAAAGGAGTCAATTTTGGATTTTTCATCTACTGGAACAAGACGAATAATTCCCAAGCTAGTAAATGATGTGTTGAGCAGCGAAATGGTTGATCTTTTCACGAACAAACAACAGAAACCAGATGGATTATCTCCAAACACTTTGAAGAAATTACAAATGAGAAAATCAGGCTGAAACATCGACAGGCCTAACGTTTCCATGTCTTTGGGACCTAAAGCAGATGCTTCAAACGCGATATGCCAGCCGTTTTCCTGTGCAGCATTCATCCACTGATACGAATATCTTGTTCCTGTCACTTTAGACTGAAGAGGGAAAACAAATAAACCCCTTTTCTTCTTCTTGACGCCAAGCGTCTTTCTCAATTTTCGTGAATTCATCCTCAAAGTAGGCCATGAGAACTCTGCTGATGCTACTTTAGCACCTTTTTTCTTAGCAATGTTGCTCATTCCTTTCACTGCTTCATTTTCGTGATCGTAGACAGTAAGGAGGTTTGGATGAGACTCGAAAGGATAAGAGTCTGCCAAAAGGTTAAAAGTAGAAGATTGATTAGCTGTAAAGACCATAGAATAATCATGCTTAGATATATTCATGTATTTCATAATCCTTTTCCTCATTTTACGTTCTAAGTCTGATTCTTGCCCTCCGTACAGCAGTTGAGTACTTAAACTCACTGACTTATATGAAATGTTAAAGAAAGGCTCGTCGAGAGAACCAAATTGTGGAGTAGAAGGAGGTGGAGCTGATGATGAAGAGGCGATTGAATCGTCTGTTGGATGATGTTTGATGTTCTGTTGTTGGTAGTAAGAAAAAAGGCCATTGCCAATGTAATCAAGACAAACATGTTTCGAAAGAGAGAGGTGATAGTATTCGTGTGATCGGATTTCATCAGCAAGAGTAGTCTCGATGTATTGTGGATATGCTTCTTTTAAGTTGGCAAATAGTTCTGCACAACAAGGCAAAGACTCATGGTTAGTGAATTGAGAATTTGGCTGGATGGATGAGGCTACTGCATCGATGAATTCGCGATGGCACGTCACGATTATGCTGATTTTTGAGGTGGGATTCTGGTCTCCATGGGAGTTCTGGCAGCAAATACAATTCAAACAAGGTGATTGCATTCTTGATTTTAGGATACTTTTGGTCTTTTTCTTGGCCTTTTTGGTTGCTGCACCCTGCAGGAATTGAACTGTTCAACCTAATTAAGACAAGTCTAGAGGGAAAGAAGTTGCCTCCTCTGTCCCAATAAGTATCTTGGTTTGATCAGATACGAAGTTTCAGAAATAAAAGGAAATATTGTATCTTATTTTTATATGATTTTTGAGACTAGGATTTTCTGGAAATAATCTTTCTATCTCTATAAGATAATGGTAAGATCTGCGTACATTATACCCTCCTCAGACCCTGCTTGTGGGATTTCATTGGATATATTGTTGTTGTTTGTAGTTTTTATATCGTATGATTTTAAACTTGTTAGGTAGAATGTTAAAATTAAAAAACTTACAAAATATTAAAAAATACATTTTTTAAAAAAACAAATCAAAAAATTAAAACGCTTTAAATTGGGACAAAAGAAGTAAGATGACTTGACCAAGCCCCCACATGTGTTTCTCATAGGATATTTAGTTCTATATTGAAATTTAGACTTGGTCTTTCTTTTAATAGCCACTACATAAATCATTACTTTTCTAATTAAACACTTGAAAGGGTCTTTTGTCCTGCCGATTAATACTAATCCTGACAGACAATTATATGCCTCGAATTTTCCATAGAAAAATCTTAAGATTATACCCATCGAGACAAAGTTAGAATTTTTAATTTATAAATTTTGAATTGCAATTTTTTTGTTTATCGAATTTAGGATTAAATAATATTTTTTAATACAAATATAAGATTTGAGTTAAAGCTATTAAAATTTGTCAAACTCATAACTTAAGGCTAGTTGATGCCTGACCTTGTGATATAGTAGGATATTAGTCGTGTCATTATATCTTGTGTGTCATTACTCATCTTATATTTGTTATTTTTATTCGTATTTATATATTATCTTTTGCTTTTCATTTTAGTCATTTTCCCTTCTTTTTTTTCTTCTTTCTTTTCTCTCTTTTTTTTCATATCTAATATCTTCTGCTTATGGGGTTTAATGTTTGAGATGAGGGTCTTCCGGAAACAATATCTCTATCTCTATAAGATAGTGGTAAGGTCTGCATACATTTTACCCTCCCTAGACCCAGTGGCGGAGCCAGTATTTTCGTCCAGGGTGTTCATACTTTTAGAACATAGGTCGGTGATTTTTGTATCAAGGGTGTTCAACAATTGATATACATCAAAATGTTTATATTTAACCTATATATTTCAAAAAAAAAAATTCCAACGAAGGATGTTTATTTGACCACCTTTGGGTGAATGTATCTCAGCCCCTGCCTAGACCCCACATGTAGAATGATAAAGGATATATTGTTGTTTCATGTTTGTATAGCTTAAGGCTGGATTCACGATTAATGAATTCATATTTGGAATTCTATCAAAACTTATTCAATTTATCGGGTCCGAAACAATTATTTATACTTATTCAATGATTCTTTCCTCATATATATCAAGTTGAAATTTAAATAACGCCGTAACTTATACTCTAGATCCGCCCCAATGTGAAAGTGGCCAGTAAAATTTAGGTGGAAACATTGCTTAGAAAATGCAAAAAGAGGAAAAAAACAAGCAAAAAGGGATCATTTATGTAGTGGCCGGCACTATCAATCTATTTTTCATAGAAACTTGTCTAAAATGTTTCTTGTTTTTCTTGATGAATTCTTGGACTTGTTGCTTAACGTGGTCAACTTTCATAAATTTTGATTCAAAAGTTTCCAAAATTCTATATAGTCTAGTTGCTTTCAATCACCATACTAACATTTAACCCCACCAATAATGTTAGTGGTTCATTTTGTCCCATTTTAATTATACGAAAAGTATAATCGATTGCAATTTTTTTTATACCAATATGATTTTAAAAAACACATCTTAAAATATTAATCAAAGTATACATAATTTGATTCTGAAAATAAAAACTATGACAACTAAAATATGACACAGAGAATATTACGTTTTCTGAATAAATATCATTATTTTCTTAGACAATTTAGTCTTATAAAAGTTTCTTTATGATCAAATCCCGGGCTATATACTAGCTCCGCCCCTCAACATACTTGAAAAATATGCAAATGTCAATCGACTATGCCTCAAGTTAAATTAGATAGCTGTATTAAACTCTTGCCGTATGGGCGGTTGATACTATATGCTTGGAATAATATATATGTATCAATACAAGAAATTTATTGCACAAGTACACAGCTAAGTGTGAGTTGTAGGATCCAACTGGTATTTTAAAAATTATGATACTAAATTTGTAATGGGATTTCGATTTATAGACCATGAATTTAAATCGTGAAATCAATCATTGAAACTTGGGTCTAGAAATAAATATCTATTCCATTTAGCACTTCATCACCGAGGAATAATAAGTACTTCCTGACTGTGGGTGCTCATCTGGGAGGTGTATTTTAAGTTAGTGCTGTCAGTGGGATTCAATCCCTCGCCTGACATCTTGCTTTGAACTTTAGGAAGGTGCGTAGAACCAAAGCACCCACGAGACTTCTAGTTTAGTGGGGTGTTTATCTTTATATTTATATAATTTTTGCATATTTTCTATATAGATACACAAAAAACTTTTCGAGGTCAATGGGTGCTCGAGCACCCGACACTGACCATGTGGATTCGCCCTGACGGTGTTTAAAGAAAAAAAGGAAGACTTTTAAAACTTGAGTCTAAAATGATTCTTAGATATTTGTGTGACATAGAATCATTTCTTTAAAAAGAAAATTTTTAAAGTTAAATTGTTTTTCAATTTGAGTAAGTTGACATTTTTTTTTGAGGCAGATCAAAAAAGAAAGAGTGGCGCATAAAATGAGACAGAAGAAGTGTAATACTTTCACTTGTGTGATTCCTATTTGAATAATAACTTGATCAACAGGTTAGAATTATAAAAAAAGAATTTATGATTCTTATTTACTTGAAAGGGTAATCTCCCTTGAGCAATGCAAGAGATTAAGATTTATTGCATCGCATCCATTATCCATCGTTGAACTATGTGTACACAAGATGCCTTGTGCATCGAAACCTTTTAACACAATCTTTAATTTTTGGGCATGAGTACCTTGTGAAAAGGGAAATAGCTAGGTTTTAATACCATTAATATGAGTAGACTATGTCAACTAGTTGATTCCACACAATCTTGTGCAACAAATGTAATGGGGTCATGTAAAGCTATCCAAGTAGTAAGGTTGAAGTAGACACTAACAAAGAAAAAATATTCTAATAAAATTGATTGTTTAACTATTCAAACAGAAAAATGTATATAATAAAAAAGTTTAATGGTAAAATATATTCAAAAAAGTTAAAACCCAATAAAATAAATATAAAAGAAAAAACAATGTTGAGAGTGGGATTTGAACCCACGCCCTTTCGGACCAGAACCTTAATCTGGCGCCTTAGACCAACTCGGCCATCTCAACATACGTTATATAATTTTCCTTTAATTAAAATTATTGGAATACGAACGTTAAATTCTAGATTAAACACATTTAGACACAAAATTTTAAATGAAGTTGAATTTCAAAAATAACAAAAAAAAAAAACTATTTTCACTCTAAATTGTTTACAAAAATAAAAAATATCTTAATTTTTTTTTTCATAGTGGGACAGACTCAAACACGTTGAGTATATTCTGTATACGTCTTTATACCATCTTTCTCTTTCAAAACAATTTATTAACACGATGCTCTATTTTAATTGCGGCATTCATTCATTCATTATATATCAAAATAAATTGTAGTTACATTGTTAGGTTGTAAAATGATTTCCAACTAACAACTAAAACCATTTAAAGCTCCAAGAACTTAGAACTGATCAACTGCATAAAAATAATAAAGATTCTCACATGTATATCAAAATGAAATGATTAATCTTTAAATATATTGAATTAATAACTTGAAAATACTTTTTAGGTATATTTTTAGTTAATTTGATCCTCTTACTCTTAATCAAGTCATATAAATTGAAATAGATGGAATAATAGAGAAATAATTATTTATGTTATTCATATGCGTTTGTAAATTACCATATTATATGAATCAAAGTACTCCTATTTAGACAAAAGTTAATCAAACAAAAGACTTACCAACAAAAACAAAGTAAATAGATCACCAACACAAATATGGAGGCATACTTTATTAATTATGCTAATTGTAATGCATTTTCATATTCTTGATCTTCATTCTTCTCATCATATAAACACAATTAAGCAAAAGCAATTATAGGGCAACTCTCCTTTGGCGGATTATATATATTTATAAGTATCTGCCAAACGGAGAGTTGCCCTACAACTGGTTCACATAAACAATAATTTCAAATGAAATTCACTTTAATATAATAATTTATAATATACGATATTTCAGTAGTATAATCATCACATGGATTGAGATCAGAATTTATAAGGACATACAATACTTAATACCACACTAAAATTGGATATGCTAGAGGAATGAAAGGATATCTTCTTATATATGAATATATGCCTAATGATAATATGCGTGAGAGAGTATTTGAATAATTTTGAATTGAGTTTACATTATATATATCGTCTATTATATGATTTCATATCATATAATATAATGTTACCTTATTAATTTATCTATTACAACAAATAATTTATTTATTTTTCAAGTTCATAAAATTTATCAATTTTTAATAAAATTTACAAATCAATATTTTTAGATAATTTTATAATATAAATTTTTTATTATACTAGCGATATATATAACTTAAATTCTTTTAAGAATATATAAAGAAGGATAGCATTCCCTTTGACAGAGCTAGTAGAGATGCTTTAGGATTAGGTGGCCACAATCTTTTACTCCTTTGAGGTATATACTTTGTAATATTCTTTTTCCACAAGGTATAATAATTTATAGTTAAATAAGATTAGTGACAAATTTCAATATTTAATGATGAAATTTGTTCATTTCTAATTTTTATGTGGAGTCCAACAGAAATTGGCTCATTAGACATTTCTTTTCTAATGGTATAATTACGTAACCAAGTAAACATATATAATATATATAATATATAATTATATTATACTAAAACATTATATTTTATAATTATAATTAGGGTTTTATTGCTATTTCACTCTCCTCTTTTCATCTCTCTTGCCTCTCGCCCTTCTCTCTCTGCAATCTCTTGCCAGATATGCAAATACATAAATATACTCGTTATGTTTATACAATTATTTGATAGATATACATATTCAATTAAACTGATAGATATATATAATTCACCTCTCTCCACTCTCTACCCTCTCTCGCATCTCTCCTCCCTCTCTCGATCTAGCTCGCCTCTCTCATCCCTCTCTCCCAATCTTACTTGCTAGATATACAAATATATATGTATATCAATTATACATATACAATTATTTGACAGATATAGATCGACATACAATTTAACAAATATACATATACAATTCGCCTCTCTCTCAATCTCGCTCGCCTCTCTCCTATAATATGTAGCTATAAATTATAAATTTAGCAAGTTATAACTATTTATTACCTTATAAGTTGTGTATAGATTTTAATTTTAATAATAAGAGTCCAAAATTCATTCAATTCTCCAGATATATATAATTAAACTCAAAACCACTTATTGGCCATATTACTGTAATTATATTATTATTATTACAGAGAATAAAGTAAATATACATCATTAGTGATATTATATATTCTTTATTAATCCCCACCCATTCATCATGAACAAAAGGTCAAAAAAGAAAAAAAAAAAAAACAATTTTTTCATCAGTTAATTTGACTCCTCTTTAGCTAGTCTCTCAGTCAGGAGCCTTACTCCCATATACCTGTAAAAAAAGTAGTCCCAAATCAGTAAAATTATACATGACTATATCAGATAGCTGATTAGAAGTTATAAAAAATATACACTTACTATATAATGTATATTATTTATACATGAACTATACATAATATATATTATGATACACAATATACACTAACTCTACATGTCTATACAATAAAGGTCCATTTTTCTTATAGTTTCTCTATTATATAATAATAGACAATAGAATAAAATTTCTTATTATTATGTAAAATTTCTTAAAAAATCCTTTAGTAATAATATCTTATATGTTCATGTTTATTTGTTCATATTTAATTCGATATATTCCTTCAAAAATAATAAATAAATAATTTTATTATGTCACTTTCAATATAAGTAGTCATCTAAATATTAAGAAATAAAAAAATATATTTAATAATAAGGATAAAATAAATATAAAACAATAATTTTTCTTTGATTTTTCAAATTGAAAAATGATATTAATTAAATGCTAAAGTTGTATTTCGACATCTATTTCACTAGGAAAAAAAAGTTAAAAGTTTTTTGCCTATGAAATTTTTTTACTTGAAAAACTCATCTCCATAAACTAACCGAAAAATTAATTTAATATATAACCAAACATTGTTTTGAACAAGTTTCGAAAAAAAAGTGTAACATATATATAAAAAGATAAAGGAAGGTTGCCAAGAATTCGATTAGAGTTATTAAGAAAGCAAAGAGGGAGCTCCTAAGAAAATATCATATGTTATAACAGACTGAAAAGAAAAAAGTGTTGTATATGTATAAAGCGATAAGAGAGGTTGTTCAAGTAGTCGACTCAAGTTATCAAGAAAGCAAAGAGGGAGCTCCTAATAAAATATCATATGTTATAACTGATTGAAAAGAAAAAAGTGCCGTATATGTATAAAGAGATAAGAGAGGTTGCTCAAGTAATCGACTCAAGATATCAAGAAAGCAAAGAGGGAGCTCCTAAGAAAACATCATATGTTATAACAGATTGAAAAGAAACAAATGTTGTATATATATATATATAAAGAAATAAGAGAGGCTACTCAAGTAATCGGCTCAAGTTATCAAGAAAACAAAGAGAAAAAAAGATATCGGACATTATAACAAACTGAAAAAAAAAGTGTCGTATATGTATAAAGAGATAAGAGAGGTTGCTCAAGTAATCAACTCAAGTTATCAAGAAAGCAAAGAGGGAACTCTAAGGAAATATCATATGTTATAACAGACTGAAAAGAAAAAAGTGTCGTATAAATTTGGACGATACTAACCTTCCTAGCATCATGACAGTAGCTTGAGGATTAGTACCAGGAGAGTAATTAAAAGTTGAACCATCAATTACCCTCAAATTATCAATTCCAATAACCTTATAATCTTGATCAACCACACTACCAACTTGACAGCCTCCATGATAATGCCAAATTGTCATCACTGTATCCTTACAAAATTGTTCCAATGACACTGAAATATTTGCATGTTTTGGCAACAAATTCACAGGGGCCATTGCTGTCAAATTAAGCAGTGCTGGCAATGAAAGTGCATCATATCTGAATTGTGAAAAAGATTTGGACTCAATTGTATTTTCTATAACTTTGAGTCCATTTACACATCTTTTTAAATCTTCTGCCTCTTTGAAGTAATTGAATGTCACTGATGGGTTGTCATTCGGGTTACGGGTTCGGAGCTCGGAGCTCCAAATGTCCTGTGGATATTGGGCCCATTACCTTTTCTAATATGAATCCTCCTCTAAATGCTTCTGCATCTAGTGCACTCATTGAATTTATGGCCTTTTCTAAGGCTTCTGGTGTTCTTTCTTTTGGTGGCACTGTTGATAGCTGACCAATCTGGGAAACAATGGCTATTTTTTAAATTTTGATCTTAAATAAACATAAAAGGACCTTAATGGGCTTAACTAGGCCCATTTAATATTAAGGCAGTGAATGTTTGGGCCTGACAAGAATACATGCACTTTATTGTCCTGATTTTTCCTCTAAATTGTATAAGGGGATGCTTTAGTAAAAATAGTGTATAACTTACACAAATTTTTATATTTTTTGGAGTTAATTCCAATTAATATCAACGTTTTTTAAAATTATCAAAAAATCCCTTCTTTCTGATACAATTACGAAACTAGTGATACATGTCGAAAAGGTAGAAGCATTAAGAGATTTTAACTATGATACATGGAGAAGTAGGGATTGTAATTTGTATCAGTAGGTGTTGCAATTTTGTATCATTTAAAGGACTTTTGTAATTTTTTAAAAGAATTGGAATTATATGAAATTATGTAAACATAAGTTGTGTATTACTGTAATTTTTCCAAAAATAATTATAAAAAATAGCCCGGAAGGATTGCTTGTCAAGCTGGCCTATATATAATAATAAGAAATTTAATTCTATTGTCTATAATTATATAATAGAGAAACTATAAAAAAAATGGACCTTTATTGTATAGACATGTAGAGCCAGTGTATATTGTGTATCATAATATATATTATGTGTATAGTTCATGTATAAGTAATATACATTGTATAGCGAGTGTATACTTTCTATAACTTTTAACCAACTATCTGATATAGTCATGTATAATTTCACTGATTTGGAACTACTTTTTTTACGTAAATAAAACATGAGCTATATTTGTTATTAATTAATTAGTTCTTTTTTATATATTTAATGTTATACCAATTCTATATAGTAAATTTAACTCACTTTCCATAAAATTACCTGTAAAGATCTTTTAGGTGACCTATAGCCTATATCAAGTCACAAATTTCATTTAAGATATTCAAACTTCGAGCTATACGTGGCTACGCGTCATATTGTTAGGTGACTTGACACTATAAAATATGTGTATATGTCAGTATATATAACTTAAAATCACGAGAAAAACTTACCTTGGGGGAGAACATTCCATAGTGATTACCGTTACTCTGATGGCCGGAGAAGTTCTCGCCGGAGGCAGCTTCAATGTAACTTCCAAATCTTGTAATTCCGACAACTTGTATGAGAGAAACTTCAACAGGTACAGGTGATGGCACAAATATTGCATTCATTGGATTATCCATCATTCTTTGTCCAACATTGGGCTGGTCCAATACTACTGTAATGTTATGGGCCTTTAATTGTTCTGATGGGCCTACCCCACTTAACATTAACATTTGTGGGCTTCCAAGTGCCCCAGATGAAACTATTACTTCGTTCATTGCACCTCTCCTTAAATAGGCTTTGTGTTTTTTCCCCGATGCATCTCTAAATAGTACACCACGAGCTTTGGGCCTTGATACTCCTGCGGAAAAATTAAGCGGATAAACAAATATATCTTACTTAATTAGCTAATATAATTATAATTTGAATTAATTATAATTTGTGATAAACATTTAGTTGTAATTACAGTTTGAATTTTGTATAACTCGCGCGATTTATATAAATGTTGTACGCGATTATACAAAAGTTATGTATGAATCAAGTTGTATAGCAAAATATACAAAACTGTGAATTGTATGACGAATTATACAAACGCTATGTTGTGCACGTTTAAAAGAAAATGATCAATTTTTTATTCTGGCAACACTTTAATTTCAATTTTTCACATGACATATTTTAGGCTACAAGATTAAATGATATTTTGATACATTTGACATAACTTTAATTTAGGACACAATTCGTGCAAAATCAAATTAGGTCATTTTTTTTGAAATGGAGAGAGTAATAGTTTCTACTTTACGTAGGCGAGTTGCAGCCTGTAATTCAAAATTCAAATTGAAGACGGTTTTTTGGGGTTGATTCATGGATCACTACCCGTGATCATTTTTTCTATCATAAATTTTGTATTAAGTCAAACATTATTACGCAAAATAAAATGGATTTAAAATTTCTTTTTTTTCCTTTGTTTGCATGAGAATATACGTACCTCTTGTTTTGAACAAAATTTTGTGGACGGTAGCATGCAAAAGGAGAGTGATTCCACTAGGGTTAGCATACTCAAGCAGATCGGCTGCCGTGTGTCGCCGGCCGGCCGCATCGAAAATCGTGCCCCCAATTTTAGTCCCATTTATATGATCATACGTAAATCCATTGTACGGCACTACTCCTGACTCCACAAGACCGTCGCGCACGGCGGATTGCCACTGCCCCACCGGCGGCTGAAACGCAACTTTATTTTCCACCCAATTATACGATTCGTTCACCAACTTCCCGTCCCATCCAACACTGCTCACGTACTTCGTGCCGGCGCGTGAGTAAAATCCGGCATTTAAACAGCTTCCGCCGCCCAGAACGCGTGCGCGCGCGTTGATTACACCGTCCTCGGAAATGAACCGCTGAGAAGGAGATCCCGGTGAGAGATCGGAAAGTGCATATCCGAATGCCGACAAGTATGTGATGTTAGGATTTCCGTAAGGCGAACCGCCGCGCTCGAGTAGAAGTACGCTGTACTTCTGAGAGAGCGTCGCGGCTACCGGGCAGCCGGCGGTGCCGCCGCCGATGATTATGTAGTCGTAATGTGAAATCTCCGGCGCTGTACTTGCTTCGCGCATAAATGAATAGTTTGGAGCTGCAAATTTATACAAAAGAGTTTAATTCTTTTAAAAAATATTTGTTAATGAAGTCAATAACATGTCACATTTGATTAATATTTTAAAATATTATTTTTTCGAATAAATTTTGAGTATATAATTTTAAGTTAAAAATATTAAGTTAATCTAATCATTTAGTATTAGCACATTTAAAAATAAAACATGGTGATTTGAGCAAATTAAAGAGTATTAGTTTTTTTTAATAGTAAATACAAGTAATCTTTATTATACTAATAGACATCAATTGGTTAACATGATAAACATGGTAATTAGCCTTCTATAATATTACATGTTAAACTGCATTCAAGTAAAAATGTAGTTTAAATTGTAGCCATTAGATAGTTCGATACACTAAATGTTTCGTTATGAGCAGATTTCAAAAAAAATTCTGCTTATGTATTACCTTAATTCTTTTACTTATCACTAATTAACTATAATAAAAAGGGTCTTTAATGGCAACAAGAAAGGACTTTAACAATTATACTTCTTAATTGTTTCTCAATTTAACTTGGACTAATTTTTTAGCAAACAAAAGCTTTTAAATTTCCATTTACTATCAAAATATTGCATTTTTACTATTTTTGGACGAGAGGTTTATCTTGGAAGAAAGTAGAAAAGAATAAAATTTATGTACCTTTTTCCGAAGAACAAAATCCATGGAAGAGGGAAATTCCAAGAAGAGTAGCAATAATCAAATGAAACTCCATTGTGATTAATTAATTAATTAATTAATTAATTAATATCTCCAATAATGAGATTGATGGAAAACTAGAAAGAAAAAAAAGAAGATATATAGTAAAACTCCAAACAATTTGGAAGGCAATAAATTTGGAAAGCACAAAATGTTCCTTTATGAAATTTTGAGTGTATATTTTTAAAGAACAAGAAAATGCAGGAAATGTGAATTCTTGAATATTGGAGAAAGAAGTGGAACTATATATATATATAAATAGTGACTTGGAGAGTTTATTTAAAAGAACAAAGAAAGTGACTAATTAGGTCCAAAAAAATTGTGTATATAATTTAATAAAAAATGAGGAAGAAAATAGATATTATAAGTACAATTTTTGTTATTATTATGGTGTAGATAAGGCTAGGGAGAGGGGAAGAAGGTAGTTGTAGGATTTTAATTAAATGGGCAACATCTTTTTCTCTTTTATTTCCTTCACATGATTATTATAAGTTTTGGCCCTCTTCATTATATCAAATGCCTAACATTTTTGTGGGACATTATAGTAATAATTATGGAGAAAATTCATATATTATAAAGTTTAGATTTAATGTCATGTCAAAGGGTGAGAAATCATAAAGTATCCAAGTTATTTAGATTTGAGTGAGTTAATTATCTGTTGACATGTAATTTAGATCG